>JANHFM010009805.1:267437-280544 GCA_032468115.1 Grayia smithii
TTTTTGAACCCTGAAATAAGCGCTTGGCCTTATTTTCAGGGAGGTCTTATTATTTTGGGGTGCATGGAGGAAATCAGAGGAAATAGCAGGGACCAGCTGTGCATGCGTTTAAATATTTTCAGGGAGGGCTTATTTTCGGGGGGGGGCTTATTTTAGTGTATACACTCAAAAGCCCGATTGGGCTTATTATCAGGGGATGTCTTATTTTAGGGGAAACGGTATATTTATGTACTACTGCATTAAAACTGTTGCTTTCTATTGTGCCTATTACAATTCTGGTATACTAATAACTACAAAAAAGAGAACATCTGAGAAATATCTCGGTACCTACATAATGTTAGTTCTCAGAAATTATATAGAAAACAAAGGCTAGGAAAAAAGCAGGAACCATATAATTGTAATCCTATTTTCCAAGAATCCTTTGGAAGAAAGTACAATCCAATTAGTATTGTCTTGCACTATGACATCCACATAGTGCAGTGCAGACACCCAATCTGTTTAATGTAACTATGACTAGTCAAAAACTGAAACTAATATTTGGCAAATCATTTGATTAGTTGCAACAAAACAAAACACAACTGTTACTGCTTGAGAATAAACACTGTTGTATGTAGCTGGACTCTTGATGTCCCAGTTACGTGCCTAGCTGTACATAAATCTTAAAAACCAATTCAGATCCTTGGATTGCATATAGCATATGTTAACAGAACCTATTTCACATACTTTGTTTAAATTAGGATAATGTAAAGCTCTAATGCTTCTGAGTCCAAGCAGGGGTTGGAATCAAATGATCTGAAAGGCCACTTCCTACTGTACTGAATTTGTTGTGTGCTGCATTTAACCACCAAGCCTCTGTCCCCTGTAATGCGTCTTTAAAAGTCTGCAGGAAGATACAGATGGTAATATTTTATGTTAGAATTATATTGCCTGCTCTTTCTGTCAAATTTAGAAGAGCAGTTTATTATTATCATTATTATTATTTATATACTTCCTGATTTGCAAAGACTGAGTGGTTTACAAATTATGAAAAACATTTAAAAACAAGAAAACAACACTAAATAAAAAGGAACAAAAATGACAGAAATAACAGATCCAGATGGGAACAAAGGAAAAGAAGAAAACGGGCTTAAATCACTCTTTGCCTGGGCAAAGAGCCAGGTTTTCAAGGCTCTTCGGAAACACCCAACAGTGTGGGAGTCATTCAAATCTGGAGTAACCTAATTCCAGAGTATTGCTATAGAGAAGGCGTGCTTCCAGTAGATTGCATTGTTTTAATCAGAGAAACCTGGACGTGCCAACCCTGACAGATTGAATCAGCCAGGCACATACTATAGAAGACAGGTAGTCCTTAAATAAACCAGTCCAGGTGCCATGTAGAGCTTTATAGGTAGCAACCAGCACCTTGAATCATACCCAGAAGCAAACTGGAAAGCAGTGCAGTTCATGAAGATGTTACACAGCATACTGAGGCATGTCCATGCCACTACATTCTGGACTAGTGAACCATTCTGGGTGCAGTGAAGCGACCAGGTCATGAATGTCTAAAGGGTCCCCAATCTAGGAAAGGGCACAACTGGCCCATCAGTTCAAGATGTGCAAAGGACTTTCTGGCTAAAGCTGCCACCTGCTCATCAAGCAGGAGCTGAATCCAGCAAGATCCCCAAATTGCAAACACTCTTGAAGTGGCAAATGATATCCCATTCAAGGTCAAAAATGGAATACCCCAGATCTTGGTGATCCATACACGTACAGGCCTTGGATCAAGTCAGATAGTTCCTTTCTATCCAAACCCCCACAGTATCCACAACACCTCAACAATCAATTTGGCCAATTATGTTAAAAGACATAATTGGATATCATCAGTATACTGATGACACCAAACCCCAAATCAGCAGATAATCTCACTCAGCAATGTTGAAGAGGAGAGAGAAAATAAACCCGTGGCACTCCATTCTTTTTATTTAATATATACTTTTCATGTGTGTTTTTAATCAGTCCTTTCTTAGGCCATTATAACTGACCTACTTTATATTTAATATATTCCTGGTTTTTTAATCAAATATTTAGTTTACTCTAAATTTAGAAACTATCTGGGGATCCCTTTGTTATGGCCAAAAATGTATGTTACACATTTCCTAAAAGAAACAATGCCATGATCTTAACACTAACTGCAAGAAATAATAGCATGTAGTGCTCCAACATTCCAATGTTAATTGTGTAAAAGCAAGCAAATAAAAGTACTATGCTAAACTAGGCAAAAGGTCGCATGTTTTTCTGGAAAAAAAAAGTTATTGAAGGCTGTCTGAAGAGGCATTCCTACTCCCCTTGTCTTATATAACATGGGATGCCTTTGGTCTAGTAGTTAAGACACCAGGCTAGAAACCAGGAGATTCTGAATTCTAGTCTCATCTGAGGTATGAAAGTCAGCTGAGTGAGTTTTGGTCAGCCGTTCTCTCTCAGCCAACCCACCTCACAGGGTTCTTGTTATGCAGCAAACAGGAAGAGGAAGGAGTATTAAGTATATTTACCGCTTTTAGTTATTTATCAAAATAATAAATGCAATAAATGTCTTTTTTAGGGTAGTGTTAAAATGTTTGATTCAGAACTTTTGTTTGATCCCCATACTGATTTAATAAACAAACAAATTAATCAAATGCACAGAATTCATTAAAACTCATACAAACTTATTTATATTTATTTAATCTGATTTTTAGTCCTATAAAAATTAAGTCATACATTATCAAATCTTTATATGGAGACTATCCTGGATTATGTGCAAGTTCTTTAAGATCCTCAAGGCCACTTACACACACCTGGGATTGCCCATGTGCTTTTTTTTGGAGGAATGTTCTTAGTCCTTCATGAATTAACTAAAGCACTAAATGCAGTCTTCCTAAGTATTAGTCTCCAAATGATCACAATGAAAAAGATAAGGTTAGCAGTTTCATAATTTAATGAAAAAAGTATTGTAAAAAGGAGACGTCTGAAAAAGACAGCCCATTTTTTAAAAAACTGAATTTGGGTATGCATATGTGTCAAAACAAGAAAACAAATTAAAAGGTAACACTGCAAAATTAGCTACTGAACACTTTGTAAAAACTAGCAATTATGTTTTGGAGACAGATACCTGAAATTATGAAATTAAAAGGTCCTTCGTGTATCTGTGGAAATCATATAAAAATATTAGGGAAAAACACTTGCCTGATGAGATTTATTTTAAATCATCAACCTAACAGTTGCAAAACAGTTGTAGCTTGCAGAAGCACCATTTCTTTTTTTTTCTCAATGCATGAGTCATTAACTGTAATGTTTTCTCCCCATGGCTGCTGAAAAATTGTACCCCAATTTAGTCAGAACCAGTATGTAGAGAAATGAATTTTCTAGCACCATTCTGAATGGCTCAAAACACAAAGGCTACCTTTTCTCAACGAACTTAAAACGAAATACAATTGCATATTTACACCAAAGGAAATGCCTTAAAAATACATCTTTTTAAAGACAAAAAATAGATACAAAAGTTGACAAAGCAATTTTAAATATGCCTAAAACAAAAAAGCACAGACCTGCCAAATTTATTATATAACTTTCATGAGTCAATTTATTCTTCCTAAGTAAATTGAATAGTATTAAGGCTTTCAAGGACATCAAGGCCCTCATTTGTTGTTATTGGATTCCAAATGTACAGCAATTATTGTTGTTTCACATTATGGCATTACATTACCAAACTAAATATGCGATTGCTCCAAAAATAAGATGACTTTTATTCTGATTAAAAATTGGGTGTGCAGCAATGTTTGCAGCATTGAACAAAAGAATAAATTATGTAATGATGTTATGGGAGTGCATTTTATAATATTACAATATGTTAGTTTAAAAAAAATTAAAGTAGCTATGAAGATGCTTGGGAATCAAAAATACTTTATGATTTTTGATTATTTAAACCTAAAATTCAATGTTCACAGACCTTTGCATAAACTGATTTTAAACATTTTGGCTCAGAAATCTGAACATATTTGTTAGCTTACAAAAAATACTAACATGTTGGGAAGGGGATCAAGTTTTAAGAATATATGGGAAAATTTGGCATCACCGGTGATTGCCTGAATATGTTAAAGAAATTAAGTACTTCTAGTGTTAAACATTATCCACACACCAGCCATTTTTATCGGCTGGCTGCATAACTTATTTTACAGGTGCAATGCACAACAAGTTACTATGTACAAAGAGATTAAAAACTATTTAAAAATACTAGAAGTTAAAAGGTATTTACAGAATACCGCAATTTATAATAGTGAAAAGGAACACAAATTTTAGACGTTTACTATTGGGAAAGAGGTCTGTGTGTATTTGGCAGCATTAACTGTGGAGTTTATAAACCTTCCTCAATAGATTAGGAGGATATATGATATATTCTGATGATATATAATGTTTATTTGAAAGAAAGTCCCACTGAGTTAAAATCGGTCCTACTTCTAAGGAATTAGGCTCATATAATTTGTTCCAATATTGACTGAGAACATGATTTTTTTTCCCTAGTAGTCACATGACTCAATTCAGGAAAACACTTTAGCAGACATTATTTCAAAAGTGACAATTCTTCCAAAAGCTGAGCTTGAAGTGTTTTCATGAAATGAGAATCTATTGCAGCTGCAATAAGAATTTAGTCATTTTGTAGATTGTCACAGGATGATGAAAAAGCTTTTTGAGTCCCCCCCCCCAAAAAACGGTTGTGGGGGGAAGCAATCTCCTCAAAAGAACAAACCATTGTACAGTTTGGAGAAACATTGTCACTTGCTTGTGGACCCTGCACTCTAACCTGGAGATTTCCCACGGTTTATAATCATTACTCTTAGATACCCACAAAGCTGAGCTATTTTCATTTTCAGGGATTTCTATCACCTTTGCACTGAACTATGAGAAATCAAGTTTCTTTTCTTTCTATTTTGACAATCTCTACTGAAATCTTTATTCGGGCTTTCTCTGCCTGAGCTGCTTTTCCTCAATCTGATATGCCCTTTATTCTCTTCACTTTCTGCTTCAGAATCACTGAGTTCTAGATCAGGGCAATACCCATCATTGTCTTGATATGGGGCACTCCCCATTTGATAGTCAAAAGTCTGTTTACCCCATGGACGTTCTCTCACTGAAAGCCTTCTTGAGGGTTTTTCACACCTGAGATCTTCGGTAGTCCTCACCAAACTGTTGGTTGCTTCTTTGAAGGACCTGCTAAAGTGTTCCATTGTGGATTTTTTGAAGGTACTCTGGCTAGTCTGGTGGGCAGAGAGTAAAGACTGTTGTTCATATGTTGTTTGGCTGGAGCTGTCTCGCTGAGTAATATCTCCAACCCTGCTCATTAAGCCATTAGATTTTTCTAATTTAGAATTGTGTTGAATTTTCCCATTCCCAAAAGACTGTCCATGCAATGCAGCTTGAAGTGCCAGGGGTTTGCCAGATGATTGGCCAGGATGGAAAAGTTCTGATAAGTTCTCTGACCCAGAATCCTTTGCTACAATTCTAGCTTTTGTAATGCCTTCCAGTAAGCCATTGCTTCTGTTTTCATGTTGAAATCTTGAGTAGGACTTCATATTTGAAATAAATGTTTCCTTGGATAGTGAAATACCTCTTTTATTATAAACCATGGCATTGTTATCAGGAGAAAATGTTTTGGTACCAGTTTTTAAGTTGCTTTTGCAATCTCCCAATGATTTTGGCATTTTTAATTTTAAAGTGATTCGAGGAGGAGGGTAGAACAATGTATTCTCTAGTGCACTTGTCAGGGAATGACCTGAAAGAGATAAAGGTAAGACAGAGATATTTAAGACCCAACTTTTATCATGAAAACTTGTATAATGTATCCTTTATGAAACTATTACATATACAGTAGCAGCCGCACATATTTATAATGTAAATTGCATTTTTTGAACATTCCCTTTTTTTTTTTTTAATTGTTAAATTTATTTGCTGCCTATCTTGCTGTGGGGCTACTCTGGATGGCTTACAACAATAAAAACAAAGGAATTAAAAGTGTAAACATAACAGTAGCAAATGTTGTGGTCCGCCAGCAGCCTGCAGAACTGGTAGTAGAGTCGGACAGTGAGGAGGCTGAGGAGGAACATGGACCAGTCCTGGAGTCTGGAGAAGGCTCGGACAAGGGCTCTGTGTCAGAGGCAGAGATGGGGCCAGGGCCACCTGGGAGTTACGTGCAGACTCCGGAGCCTCCAGAGTCAGACAGTGCAAGGCAGAGGAAAAGGGGGAGCCTGTTCTCAGTGCGCGCATGTGCAGAGCTGCCAGAAGTTTCAATTCTGCAGCTCCGTTTTGAATCTGTATTCTGTGTGGCCTTGCAAAGTTAATTGCCAATGAGGTCTTGGCAGCATGTCAAGGTGGATGCTTATCAGCCTTATCCCAAAGGACTGTGGCAGACGTCTGTCGGACTCTTTACAACTATTTGGGACTCATCTGTGAATGAACAGATTGAGAATTCACAGCCATGGAAATAAAAAGAGGGTTTCTGGGACTAATTGTGTGCTTTTACTGTATCAGGAAGTCTAGGTCAGAACAGCAAAGTAATGGAACAATACAATAAGTAATGAAAAAGAAAACAATGAGAACACATGATATGAAAATAAAAGATGGGCAGGTGAGGAAACAAGAAGCGAGGCGTGGAATTTGCAATCAATCTGGTAGCCATCTCCACCATAGTAACCCCCCCCTTCCAATTGTGTTCCTAAGCCAACCAGCAGAGTCAGGTCTTCAGGATCTAACTGACAGGTAGTTGCACTGACAGCACAGAGGACTCTGTCCACTTCCTTAAATCCAATAGGACCAACTGTTCCCAAATTACAGTTGTCTAAGTCGTGTCCAGCTGGAGTCATCATTCATTTTTCTCCAGTGGTACTCTAGGCAACTCTTAACCCCTTTCATGAACTAAAGGAAATGATGGATGCAAAGGGTCAAGAATGGTTACATAGGGCAATCTTGTCCAGAGTCTCAGTGGCCTTATGGTTCCAAGCCATTACTAAGGTTTTGGCAGCACTGCACAGCAAATTCTAAAGGATATCCCTCAGTTCCTTCTGTGACCCATTTGGGTCCATCAGTCTCCAAGGGCAGACTGCTCAAATGAATCCAGTCAGAGTGGGTGGTGTAAGACAGCCTCAGGGATATCAAGGAGTGATCTGACCATGGTCTTTTTGCTCTCCAAATACTGTTTATTTGCAGGTATTAAAGCTGTTTAGTTTTGAGAACACAAATGTAATTCATAACAAAAAATATTTAAAAAACCAAAATACTTATGTACTGCTTGTACAACTGAATGTAGATTTCTGTTGGTATCTGGACTGCATATTTTTAAATGGGGAAAACTACACCGTACAATCAAACAAAATTAAATTATATTACTATCTGAACTTGATGGAGTAGTGCTATTAGGGGGTTCACAGACTACCAACCCTCTTCTGATGGTTAAATACTACAACTGTCAGGACAACATTCTTGTGTAGCTTTTTTTCTTTACTCTCCCACTGTCTTTATTTATGGCTTGCATTACAAGCAAAAGAAAAACCAGAGGTAAGTCAACTGCTTTCTTTTGGTTAAGTTCTAGCTTAAAAGCTAAAAGACTAAAAGGACTGATGCCAATGTAAGTGCCAAAGTCAATTTAATATAATGATTCTGGGGGTAATTTTGCAAAAGGAGAATATAGATTTGGATAAACTTTGAATAAAAACATTAATTTGAAGAAATAATTAGGGCCAAGCCTGGGAAAAACAGTAGAATAAGGTAAGATTCAGAGAAAAGTGATTTCCTATCCAGATGTGGAATCCTATACAGATTCTCTGAAGCAATGCAAGCTTCACCAAATGTCTATTCCCACATTCTAGTATATGCTATAATTATCCAGAATTATTTGTACAGTGAATATATTACAATTACATAAATTGAACTATCGCATGTATTATATAACTTATTCTCATGAAAAAAATTTAAGATTACTATCCAGTGAAAATAAGGTTTTAAAGGTTGAGAGACATACTAATATATAGAAAATAAGTCTGTTATGCATTAATTACCTGCAGCAATTTCCTGATTAATAAGTTGGACTTGTAAATTGAAGACCTGTTCATGTGCTTTGCTATGAGAAAGTTTTATTTTTTCTCTTCTGCTTACCATGTAGCAAAGATTTCTTACCTACAGAAAACACAAAATCAAGCACCTGAAAAAGCTTGCAAAGTATTTTTTTAAAAACCATTAAGAATAAATTCCTTGACAAAAGTTTATTTATATCTGTATACTTAACATTATTTACAAAAATGAAATCTAAATGTTCAAATTATATTAAATTATCTTGACTTAAAACAATTCTTTTTAGAGCTCCAGTTGTAACTAACCATGCATAAAAAACTGCTTCACCTGACAACGGACAACTATCTGGTTACAGAGGAATATAAGGATCTCAGGAAGATAACTTTCATTTATGATCTTTGCAGCTTATCTTGTAGTTAATGTTGTATAGTTTTATGTTCACCTGAGCACTTTTTTTATGATCCCTCCAATTTTTTTAAAATATTGCCCTTTATAACTCTAATCCCATTTTACTATCCATTCACAAATCATTCTTTTGGATACTTTAAATGTCCACAATGAAAAGATTATCAATGGCCATCATGTCCGAGAACCAGATTAGTCCCTTTCTTGTTTATCTGGGGTAGTTTCTAAAACCAGAGTTAGAAGGGAAGTCTGTAAAAATCTCATCAAAGATGCAGTATCTTCAATTTTAATTATTACTCTATCCACCATTGTCCAGTACAGATTTTTTTTCTTATTGCAATAGCTTCATTTATAACAGTATCATTTACTTACCCTCTCTAAATCCTGTCTTAAATGCATAAACATTCTCATTCGAGTATGAATGCTGTCTTCTTTTGGCTGAACCAAGCCATTTTCTTCATCCTCCTTGGGAGGAAATAATGGTTTATTAAAGTTACTCTTCCTTTTTAATTTCCAGTAATTAAAGGTCAAGTCCACAGTGAGTTTAGGAAGCCCCAGTTCTGCTGCAACATCATCTATTCTCACAAGTGAGTAGAACTCTTCCTCTAGTTCCTGAAGTTTCTGAGCACGCAAACTGGTTTTCATACTCTCAGATTGCTTCTGGTCTACTGTGCTCTTGAGGTTCTCTGTATCAGGCATCAAATTTTGCTTGGGTTTGCTATGCTTTAGACAATATGACTTGAACTTGACTTCATCACCATCATCCAGGATTGTTTTCATTTCTAAGCTATGCTCAAAGGCACATGTGACATGAAAGGCAGTGATACAGCTCTTCACAGAGCACTGTTGAATGAAAACAAATCAAGCATCAATGGACACTGAAAATCCCCTTAATAAAGCTCTCATAATTATAGTGGTCCAATGCCCTCTATTACAGAAAAAAATCAAGAAACACTGCTTCCAGCAATGCACTTGTATCTCCCCCATCACCCAAGCCTTTGACCCTTCTGAAGTTCCTCCTAAATCGTCCTTCCCAAAACTGGATCACTCTAAACAATTCACCACTTCCTTACACAGTTAGTAACAATTCAAGATTTGAACAGAACTTTTAAGCTCCTTAAAGAAGTTCCATGTTTTTCTGTATGTGACACACAGATCCAAGAAAAAAGCATGTTTCAATAGTGAAACATATGCACCCATATACATGCCAAATTTCCCCCCCCCCCCACACCATCACTTGGCTAGTGAACCATTCCAATTCTTTAAACTCAAAGATTGCAGCATAGAAATCAGCACATACCTGGATACAAGCACCAGTTTTCACTTTGCATAAACTGCAAACTAAAGCCCATCTACTTGGGGGAATGTGGGACACTTTTGTAATCGGTTCCATCCTTTCTGGACAAGCAATGCTTACCTACAATGCAAAACATCCAAAACTACTTTATTTTTCTACTTTAGCATTTTGCAAAACAAAGACAACATTTAAGCCACAGTAGTAATGCTAATAAGTTAAAATGAAATTAATTAAATTTCTGATAAGGTTCTCAGGATAGCTAATACAATAAAAATATAATAAAATACTTTTTTATTATAGCTTTTTTGCTCTGAGTAGAACTGATTAATAAATATTATGCAAACAGTCACAAGAGGGAACTGATGGAATAATAATCAGGATACGAATAGCACAATTGCCATACTAGTATCAAACTTCAAAGTATCCAAGGATGGGTTTGTATCATGATATGACCTGCACTGCAATTTTTCATCAGTATGGCTCACTAGGTGTACCACTGGTTTATAAAGGAAGCTGAGGCTTTGAGGATCACAAAAGACTAGGTTGGTCGAGTGTGGCTAGCAGCTGGAGAAGACCTCAAGGTGAACCAACTGAACTCACCCTGACCCAGTTTTTTTGCTGATGTCTGTCAATTACTTTTAACTAATATCCAACTAATTGGGCAGATTAATAATAAAAAAGATGTCTAAGAAGGGAAATCCTCAAAATGGCAAAGAAAATGCGGCTATGAATTGAAGACAGCTGAGTCAGCACCCTGAACTGGTCATAAAATGATGGAGAAAGAGGAAAATGCCCCATATTCTCTCTAAGTTTAATCAAATGCAAAAATCAAGAGATATACTTTTAAGGGTTCTATTAAGGTAAAAGAAAAAGCTTGAGAACTAAAAAAAAAAGATAAATTACAATGGAGACAAACTGTTCTTTTTCCTAGATAATAAACTTGTCACACTACAAAGAAGAAAAGCCTTCAAATCTCTAACAGAATTACTAAAAAAAAAAGATAAATGGGAGGTCACTTTCATGCCAATTGGATTTCAATCACAAGGAAAATATATTAGTTTTATACTCCAGAGATTAAACAGTCTTAATAAACCTAAATAATGCTTCATAACAATTAATAAATAACAGGCTATGAGATTTAAAAGATTCATATAACTTGCAAAAATATGACAATGGAATAATTCAATTTATATCACTCATAAGTTGGTTGCTGTTTCCAACAAAAATATTTGATATTGTTTATATTAGTTGGCAAATACTTAAGATAAAATAGAGATGATAGCCAAGTATTATTTGGAAGTTAAAATAAATATTATTTGGAAGTTAAAATAAAGATGAGTTAGGAATAAAGGGATGAGAGCTTAACATAGCACTCATAGTTAGAGCAGGGCTGTCAAACTTGTGGCCCGTGGACCGGATATGTCACGCACTGCCCATGCCTACGCCCGGTTTAGCAAAGGGGAAAAAAAGTCTCGATACATCATGTGATGCCGCCATGACGACACGAGTTTGACACCCCTGAGTTGGAGGATCTAATTCAGCAACTGTGAACTCTATTCACTTGTGTTCTAATAGTGAGGGTGGGAGGAGTAAATAGAGAAGGAGGTTGGGGGAAGCTGTGAAAGAATAGAGGACAAAAAGGATAGCTAGTCAGAGTAGGACAGTTGGGGTTTCATTATTGGTAATTTGTTTTGTAGGAATGATAAAGAAAACAAGAATACCAGAAGTATAATGTATAGCATGGGAGAATAAAGGATGGTTTCATTGAATGCTAGGGGATAAGCTAATTCAATGAAAAACTAGAATTAATAAATACTAAAAATCCTTCAATTTAACTGAAGTTGTCTTACAGGAAATATATATCAAAGAATTAGAATAAATATATTGGAAGGGAATTTCTTCCAGAAGGAACTATAGAGGTGGCCACCCTAATCAAGTAGAAAAGATTAAAAAAGAGAGGAAAGATTTATTTTTATTAAAGGGAAGCTCAACAATGGGGTTAGAAATCTTAAATAAAATTAGCCTGGGAGATTTTTGTTCTAGAAGATTTAAATATTAATGTTGGTACAAATATTCAGGAGATTGCAGGCTTTGATGCAAATGCATCAAAGAATTGCTCAAAACTGGAACTTCCTAGATAAACTTTCACTGAGTAATTAGTATAGCCAATTGCTGAAGTATAGTCAGTTGCTCTTATGAAAAAAATTGCCAATGATATTCATTGCCTTTAATACTGACTTCTTAGATGAATTTTAACTGTATCTGGAAAGATTATATAAGTTTTATTTAAGTTACACTAATAACTTCTTTTGATAAATTGCTGAAATTGTTTCTTCCTGCTCTATAGAATATTAAAAATGAAAAATAAAATAAAACAAAAATTAGTGTTCTTGTATCTTTTCCTTGCATATAAATAGTGTAGATAAAAAGACAGCATGTAATTAATATAATCATACCTCTGGAATCCAGAGAGCACAGCTCACATGTGCCCACTTAGTACCCGTTCTTGTGGCTTTCATAGCTCCACCCCTCTTTGGACACAAGAGACACTGAGGATGTATACCTAAAACACAAGTACGGCAAAGCCAACTCCCCTCAGGAACCTTTAGGATGCCATAGCATGCCTGGAGATAAAAAAAGAAAACACTATTTTATATAAGAAAGAAGTATTTGGTATTTACCTTGATCCATTTTAATCACAGCAAATTTTTACACAAACTTATTTTCAAAGCAGAAACACAATGATCAGAAAAATCTCCTTTTCATTAATAAATTACATTTTATTTTATTTTATTCTTAGTGGTAAAAATGGAATATCCATCAAGGGCACAGGCGTGGTTTCTCAGAAGAAAAGGGAACTTGGGTAGCAACTTTTCTTCACTACCAGCTCTTTTTTCAATTTAAATACATACAAACAAGGAATAAACTATGAATATAAAGAACAATTCCTTTTGTAAGTATTATTGATTTAGGAAAGGAGCTTTTTGACACCTATGGATCTTTTTACATGTTTATACCATTTATAAAATAACCTGGGAAAGTTCCTTAATTGATTTTAGTAGTAAAGAATCTCAAAAAGACTGCTTATAGGTAGTTGCATCAGGAATATACTATTTTTATCCAGTAGGGGGAACTCTTGACCATGCACACATTTAAAAAGAACATCTGTTTTCATGAGTGCTCTAGTGTTATTAACAAGGATCATTCTATGGTTTAAAAACTCATTGCTTTCTGTCCTGTTTCCTTCTCATTGATCAGAGCAGCAAAAAGAAGCTACTCTGAAAAGCTAAAGAATCAGTTCTCAACAAATGAACCAGCAAACATGTGGA
>JANHFM010009807.1:37725-56775 GCA_032468115.1 Grayia smithii
TTTAACTGTTCTTGCCTTCTGGCAGCTCTGCGCATGTGCACACTGGAAACAGGCTCCCCCTGTTCCTCTGCCTTGCTGATGTCCGACTCCAGAGGCTCCGGAGTCAGCACATAACTTCCAGATAGCCCTGGCCCCATCTCTGCCTCCGAGGCAGAGCCCTCGTCTGAGCCTTCCTCAGCCTCATGTTCCTCCCCAGCCTCCACACTGTCTGACTCTGCTGCCAGCTCCACAGGCCGCCAGCAGACCACAACAGTACTGGCCACGGAGGAGCTTCCCATACTGCTGCTGGCCTCACGGGGACTCTTTACTCTCCTGGCTGGGTGCTCTCACGGGATGAGTTGGCCCAGATCTATGACCTTAGGAGAATAAGACTTGTCTGTACCCCCTGACTGTGTGTGCGGGGGTGCATGTGTATGATTGGCATCAGAAAAGAAGCTCCAAGTGACCGCTCTACCTCCTTTCATTTTAAGTTGAAAGCTGCACAGCGAGGGACTGCTGGCCAGTTTACTGTGTGACCAACACCTTCACTAGCTTCTCTCCTTCAGTAGTGCCATCCTCATTCTGAGAGAGAGTGTGAGCCAGCCAGAAAGCCCGCACTTCGGCACACTCGCATCGACTAAAAGCCTTTGGCAGACTTTTACTGACATGCCCTGGCCACCTTTGGCATTTACCACACCTGCGATTATTCTGCTGCTGCCTCGTCTTTTGCCTGGCCCATTCTTCAGGTTTGAAGTTCGATCACACCGGCCAAAAAGCCCCACACTTGCATTGATATGCATGTGTTGCTGTTTTGGCCCATGTTTATTGTGAAGCTTTGTGCCGAGGAAGGTCTGCACATTCTCCTTCCCTTCTTCCTCCCTGATGCTCCATCTCGGCTTTCGCAGACAACCATCTGCCAGGGCTGGAAGCTCCCTCGCGGGGTGCAATGAAATTTCCAAACCCAACGGCATACCAGGCACCGCAAGAGCAGCAGCAGGATGTTGGCCAGAGCCGAGATCAGGCAAGGCAGCAGCAAGTTGCATAGCAGCAGCATGGACAGCGTGGGGATCCACTCCTGCTGTCGCCTATTGGTCTCACTGAAAAGCAGCCTGGCCCAGGTGCCACCAGTTCCCAGTAGCAGCAGGCAGGGAAACTGGAGGCCGGGATGCACCAAGAGGCTTGGTCCATTGTGGCCATAGGCAGACAATGGGATGGAGAGGATGGGGCCGGTAGCAGCGCTTCTACTCCTATTGGCCTCTGTGCTCATCCCAAACAGCTGCATCCCAAAGGGAGAAATTGTGAAACAGTTTATGTCCAGGGTGTATGGGGTCTGTAGATATTTTCTATATATGTTTCTCGGATTTCATACCCGCCCTCCTATTTCCTACCTCTTTTTGCTATTTTAATATCTATTTTTGTTATTTGGGGGTTGCTTATGAACTATCTGAAAACTGCTTTTCTTTTTATCTAAAAATTTGAGTCTTTTCTCTGGTGACTGGAATTTTGATACTTTATGAACAAATTAATAAGTAATGACCCAGTGCAGATCCCTAGCTATCCATACAAAAACTGTGTGATTCACTTTTACAGATAAATATATTTATATTAAGAATTTGATTTTTTTTGCTATTATATGAGCATTTCCCTTATTTTCTTGTTTTAATAATCTTGATATGGAGAGTGACACCACTTCCAATATCCTCTTCTATTCTGTATTATTGATATCCAGAGATAAATGCATTATATTCATTCTCTTTTCCAATAGGTCCCAATATTACCATCCAACAAGTTCCCCCACACTTGTCAACTTATCTCCAATTACTTATTCTGTGCTTTTTACATATTATATTCGTATTCTGTTGTTCATTGTGTTTGCTCTTTTTACTTTCAGTTCTAAAATGTTTAACAGAAGATATGCTGTTGCCCTTGGGTTTACCTAGAAAGCTTTCATCCATCATATTTTGCTTTTGCTTTTACATTCTTGTGGATTATTTTATATTAAATTAGCATTTCCTTTATAAATAAAAATCAACAATTTTTAATATCATTTGATACTGTTGTCTCTAATAAAGTAAGCATAAAGGAAGTACTTTTCTACTAATTGACATAGGATAACACACTGATTGAGCATTGACTTTGCTTCCCTAAATTCAGCTCACTTTTCTACCAGATATTATTCTATACCATCCAATAACTAGTATCTCAAGAAGCTGCCTAGATCAGGTGTCCACAACCCCTGGGTTGTGGCCCATTACCGGGCCATGACCTATTTGGAATTGGGCCATGTGAGTGGCTCGCCAGAGTGGGTGTGTGCAGCTGAACTTTATGAGTGACGAACCAGTGGGCATTCAAGCACCTGCCCGCCGGCCCCTCACTTGTGCAAGTCAAGCTGCACACATGCATGGCAGCCTGCCACTCATGCAAGTGCTGCATGCGCATGCGTGACAGCCCACCACTCACATCGCCCAGTTCTCCTCTGCCTTCCCCCAGCCAGACCACCAAGCCGTAAAGGTGTGGACCGCTGGCCTAGATTGTTACTGTGTTTAACAAGATAATTGAATTGGAGTTAGCCACATCCCTCATTACTTTTTTTTATTGTAACTGTAGTCCAATTCTTTGGAATGACCAGGCAGCCAATATTGAAGTCAGTAATACTTGCATTTATTTTTACCAATAAGCAATAAGAAAAATATTCAAGCCTGAAATGGCTTTTTCAGAAGGAAAAATTGCACAGATAGAAACAGAAGGAGGTAATGAAAGATGGTAGTATTAACAAAATTGGCAAAGTAAAAATAATTTGTATAGGCTAGATATTGTTAACGAAAGAGTTCTTAAATGATTTTGATAGGAAATTGCTCATCTTTTCACAAAAATATACAACTTTTCTTTAATAATGGCATTTATTCTTAAGGATTAAAAAACTAGTCAGTTTTACCCCAGTTTCAAAAAGGGATTGAGGGATTAACCATATGTTAATCAAGTTTAGTATCTGTTACAGATTTTCCCGTGTTTTCCCGAAAATAAGACCCAGTCTTATTTTCTTTTGGGCTCTGAAATAACCACTAGGGCTTATTTTCAGGGATGTCTTATTTCTTTTGAGTGTTGCTGCTGTGAGGTGGGGAGATGGAGCTGCCCCACACATCCCGCACAGGCTTAGCCCACTCCCGGCACTGGTGCAGCACCAGACCAGAAGGCTGAGTGATGCCAGGGTGCCACAGTGTGGATTGCCAGGCTGCAGGGGCCGTAAGGTAAGCTGGTGTGGGGCAGCTCCACCCTCTCACCTTGTGGCTGCAGCACCGGCATGTCACTTGGCCTCCTGCGTCAGTGCCGGGACAAGAAGTGGGCCAGTTGCCACATGGGCTCCTGCTGTACATGGCTGCTGGTGCTGCCACTGCGAGGCAGTTTTCAGGGCATGGATGACCTGGCTGCGGGAGCCCTGAGGTAAGCTGGTGTGCGCAGGGAGCAATTCCACCCCTTCTTGCCTCACCTCACCTTGTGTTGGTGGCCCCTCAAGCAACCAGACGGAATGGGCAGGCGACCAGCTGCGCAGGAGGTTAAGTAGGGCTTATTTGGGGTTATATTGAGCACAGGGACAGAAAGCATGCTAGTGCTAATTTTCACGGTAGGTCTTATTTTCATGGAAACACAGTACTAAAGTAGTTGCAAGAATTATTAAAGAAAAATAAGTGAATACATTGAATAAGCTTTTAGAGGATTTCAATAAGCATGTATAAAAAGCTGACCTGATGGATGATGTTTAAATGGACTTTCAAAAAGCCTTTGACAAAATCGCTCACAAAAAATATGATCTAACTCACTTTCGATGATATAAGAGGACAGATAATTGTATAGACTAGCAACTGGTCAAAACAGCACAAGACAGAATAAACAGGAATAAGAAAGCAAACATGCAAAGATATTGTGTTGGGACCACTGCTTCTTTAACTAGTACATAAAAGATTGGCATTAGGGGTTGCTGGCTTGGCAGTAATTGTCCAGGGAAAATTTTTTGAGTCACAGGGCAATTTGTTGAAAATGTCATTTCAGGGTACATCTGCTTTTTTAAAAGTAAATTCTACACTCTGGAGTTTCTATAAGAGGAATACTATTATACCAACTGTTATGCTAAAGTTCTATTCTGGTTTTGTTGTATAATTCAGCTTAAAACTTGTTACTATTACTATGGTTGATGATTGTACCATCAGCCAGATGTTTAGACTGGATTTGGCATTTTTGTCCACCTATCGAGTCCTTCCCAAGGACCTAGGATAGGCAGATGAGGATGTTTGTTCGTCTTAAATGTATCATCACAGATGTAAGCTGTTCTAAGCAAAGTTGCCTTTGGCAATTGACTGATTTTGTTCTTGCTGATGGTGTTCAAATAATGCTCAAATTTTTTGGAATTATACTCAAGTTGCCTATTACTCTTGGTACTACCTTTGCTTTCTTTTGTCATAGTCATTCTATTTCTATTTTTGTTATCTTCTCCAGATCTTTCTGTTCTCTTCGGCTATCTCCAAGTCCTGCCACATCCACTATCCAGATTTTTTTGTCTTATTGGACAATGGTATTATGTGGCATAATACCAGAGGACTTTAGTTTCTTCATTTTTTATTACTTTCTCTATTTTTATGTTTCCATCAGTTCTTGCTTGCAGGTAAATAGTATTTCTTGCATATCTTCCAATGCACCATTGTTGCTACTTTGTCATACCGTCATTCGTATTCAGTCTATGCAACCTTCTTGCAGCAGCTAACTAGGTGATCCACTGTTTCTTCAGCTTCTTTGCAGAAGTGGCACTTGTTATCTATTATTTCTCCATCCCAGTGGAGGCAGCATCCAGGAATGGGTAGTCTCATTTATCGGCCAATCAGACTTAGCCTGTTCAAAGCTGCAAGGACACGCCTCCTGCCAATGGTCTCTAGCTTTTGGCTTGGTCTGGTCGAAGACACTCATGGTTTTTTCATAGCTCACCCATTCTTGGATTGCTGCCTTTTTCTTTATTTTAAATTTAAAGAATTTTTTTCCTAGTATATTAGTGATTGCTTACAGGACTCTATAGGAGCTGTCAGTCGCTCCCAGCCTTTGCTGTTGGAGCCGGCTTTTCCCAGTGAGAAGGGCTGTCAGCCCGACACCGCTGAAGGCCAGAAGTTTCATTCCTGGGAGGGCAGCATGCGAAGTCCAACATTGCCGCTGCTGACACGTGGGCTGCACTGGGCTCAAAGATCGCCTTTCTTTCTCAATCTCACGTGTTGGGCTGTCAAAAGGGATCTACTGAGCAGCTGAGAGGCCCGGACATGTACGTCCAGCACCAAATGGCTGCCCGTTTAGCCCTGCATTAGCCCCTGGGCTTAAAAGGCTTTGGAGTCCCTGCCTGGTTTCCAGGCAAACTCTACTGAAAGCATGAGTGCTGTTTGCCGCGCTTGGATTACAGCGAAGCTGGGTTCAGCCGAATTGCCTTTAAAATGACTGAAAAAGCCACGGAAGCCGCTGTGGGGGCTGGGAACAGCACTCCTGTCAGGACTTGAGCCCTGAGGCACTGGGCATCTCTGGTCAAAGGCCCGCAGGCAAGAAGATGAAGGCTAAGGCCTCCAAACATCAGGCAACCTCCCAGAAGTCCTCCAAGGCATCGGAGGCTGATGCAGCAAGGAGGCAGAGGGCTCTTGATAAGGAGGTGGAGAAAGCTTTAAGAAAGGCGAACAGTCAACAGATCCTCCCTCAACAGGCTCCAGATAGAGAGGATCATTCCTGCCTTTTTGCTTCGCAGCCGTTAGAGCTGCTGATGGAATTTGACAGACGGCAGGCTTTACAATGGTCGCCAGATGGTGATAACGAGCAATGGGAGGCTAATCTGCCCACCAACAAGGCTCCTAGGCTCAATTTCTCCCCTCAGGCTTCTCAGGGCTGTTCTGCCTGGCAGCAGCCTGGCAGCCAGACCTCTGCTCAACTTGAGGCTTCATTTCAGCCTATAAATCCTGCCAGCAGAGCAGAGCAGCTGGCCCCAAACATGGGAGAGTAATCGCTGCAGCAATTTCACAGGGAGTTGCTGCAGGGCTTCAGCGGGGCAAAGATTGGCTTCCACACATGCCTTGCCCCTACACAACCTTGGAGTACAAGGTTTTGCTGATACACAGAAGGCCTATTCTCCCAGTCATTCTCAGCACTCTTCAGTATCTGGTGATGAGGCAGGCAGAGATTTGGACTTTTCTGAGGATGAAGGATTACTGCCAGAACAGCCAGTCTTTTCTGGGCTTTTCAAGCCTGCTGTATATAAATCTCTGCTTTTTAAGGTTAGGAAGTAATAAGACTGTACAACCTTTCAATGGAACTGGTTCCAGGGCCCTCTGATATGACCGGATCTTTATTTTCTAAACCTGTCAGTGAAGCCGAGGTGGTGCCATCCCCCCGCTTGTTTCAGGACGTTGTAAAACGCCAGTGGGTTATACCAGCTTCTGGACCTAACCTTGGTTCACTGGATAGGAGGCTGTATAATATTGGGCCTGAGTTAGCGCAGGCTCTGGAGCTCCCTTCCATAGATGCACCTGTTGTTGCTTTGGCAGCTCAGACAGTTCTTCCCGAGGTACCCGAGGAAGCACTCAAGCCTGAGGATAGGAAGGCCGAGCAGGTCCTTAAGAAAACTCACCAGGTGGCTGCCTGGGCCGTAAGGGCGGCCACTTCAGCCTCCTCTTTCAATCGGGCATCCCTCATATGGCTGAAGCAGCTAGAAGATAGGATTCCAGTGGGGGATTCCAGGGCCCACCAGGACTTGAACAAGTTGCAGGCGGCCTTGGAGTTCTCAGCTGATGTGATGCTGAACGCCGCAAGGTTTGCATCAAAGGTAATTGCAAGGAGGTTCCTTTGGCTCCACCAATGGCAGGCCAATGCCAAGCACAAGTGGCAGTTGGCCTCCACTCCCTTTTCGGGGGAGAGGCTTTTCGGTGATTTCTTGGAGCCCCTGCTAATCGGGGGGAGTGGGGGGTTATAGAGCAATTCTAGACCTCAAATAACTGAACCGCTGTATTGTGTGCAGATGGTTTAAGATGCATTCGCTTCAGTCCATTTTGGACGGCATCAGGGAGGACAACTTCCTCACATTTATTGACCTTACAAAAGCATATCTTCATGTCCCTATTTTTTAGGTTCATGTACAGTTTCTTCGTTTCTGTTACAGGGACCGCCATTATCAGTATAGGGCCTTGCCCTTTGGCCTGTCATCAGCGCCCAGGGCTTTCACTAAATTACTTGCCCCTGTTGCAGCTCATCTCCTGGCAATTCCTGTGCATGTCCAGTGCTATCCGAATGATAACCTTATACAGTCATCCTCTGAGCTTCAATCTCAGACGGATCTGGAGCTCACCATCCAGACGCTTCAGGAGCACAGAGTTTCCATCAATGTCAGCAAAAGTCATGTGACACCGGCTACCCAGTTGCTGCATTTGGGGGCAGAGATTGACACCAGGGAGTGCAGGATGTATCTTTCACAGGAACAACAAGCTAGTATAAAGGACCTAATTGGCCAAGTCTGGAAGGACCAAGTTGTACCTCTGTCAACGCTTTCTCAGCTCCTGGGTAAGATGGTGTCCTGCATTTCCATCGTGCACTGGAACCGCTTACATGTTAGGCATCTTCAGTGGTTCCTCCTTCCCTATCAGAGGACCAGTAGGAGCAATTCATTGTCCAAAGTCAGAATCATCCGAGAGGTATTCAGTTCCCTGGAATGGTGGGATTCAGAGGCTCTGTCCAGGGGGTTGCCTCTTTAAGGAAACTGAGTCACTGATAGTAATGACAGATGCCAGCCTTTTCGGCTGGGGGGGTGGTACACCTTCAGTCTAGGGTAGCCCAGGGCCAGTAGATGCAAGCAGACCTGGCCCATAACATTAATTGGCTGGAACTCAAGGCGGTGCATCTTGCTCTACAGCAGTTCCAGGATCTTGTTGCAGGGAGGCAGGTACTTGTGCACACTGACAAGCGGCTAAGGTGCTTATTAACAGGCAAGGGGGTACCCAATCAAGGACCCTCATGCAGGAGGTAGAAAGGCTCTGTCTTTGTGCGGAGCGACTCCATGTGACCCTGAGGGCAGAACACATTGCTGGGTCTTCCAATGTGCAGGCTGATTGGCTTAGCAAACCACCATTGACCACGCAGCGTGGCGCCTGCATCCAGATCTATTTCAGGAGCTGACAGAACAATTCGGGAGACCTGCCATGGATCTCTTCACCACCCTGGACAATGCCCAGCTAGAAAGATTCTTCACAAGGTTTGCGGTTCTGGGGGCAGGAGGGATCGATGCTCTACCCTGAGCTTGGCCACACAACTTCCTGTATGCATTTCCTCCTCTCCCTCTTATCCCGAGGGTTGTCCAGAAGATTCTGGCAGAATGAGCAGAGGTGTTATTACTGGCCACGGCGACCGTGGTTTGCAGACTTAGTCACCCTCTCAGTGGACAGGCCTTGGAGGTTACCGTTGGACAGAGTCTCCCTCACCCATGGGGCGTTAGTGCACCTGGATCCTCAGTGGCTCCAGTTAACCGCATGGTGCTTGAGCGGAGATCTCTGTACTGTGACAACTTTTCCCCTAAGGTCATGGACACAATCCAGGCTTCCAGGCGACCTTCCACAAACAGAATTGATGATGCCACCTGGAAGGCTTTTTGTTCCTGGTGTTCGCAGTCGAGCTTGGATCTGACCTCTGTTTCTTTACTTCGGCTCCTTGATTTTCTGCAGGAAGGGTTGGACATGGGCCTGTCGCCCAATATGATACGTTGCCATGTGGCTGCCTTATCCTCAATTCTCACCTATGGGAGGCTGGAAACTTTGGCCCAACATCCGGCTATCTGCCGGTTTTTTTCAGGGAGCAGCGAATCTGCAGCCTCTGGTGGTTCACCATTATCCAACTTGGGACCTATCCAGGGTGCTCCAGGCGTTAACCAGAGAGCCATTTGAACTGTTATGTGAGACCACACTTCGATTTCTGTCCTGCAAGGTGGCTTTCTGGTCGCCATAACATCTGCCAGGAGAATCTCAGAGCTTGCTGCTCTTTCCATCAGGCCGGACTTCGTGTGTTTCACACTAACTGGGTGGTCTTACGTTTAGAACCTTCTTTCCTTCCGAAAGTTAACGTGGTTTCATAGGGCCCAGTAGCTGGTTCTCCTGGATTTTTGTCCCCATCCCTGGCATTCCCTGGAATGGAAGTGGCACATGCTGGATGTCAGAAGTGCACTCTAGATTTATATTGACTGGACTGAGCCCTTTAGGAGGACGGAGTCGTTCTTTGTCTCCTTTTAGCCCGCCACCTTGGGTGCTAAGGTCACACCCTCTACCCTGGGCTGTTGGATTCGGGCGTGTATTGCTAGGTCTTATGAGGTACAGGCCCTTCCATTGCCCAAGAGTATTATGGCACACTCCACAAGCAGTGCGGCCACAAGAGCGGCGTGGGCTACACAGGCCTCGCTGGAGGAGGTTTGCCGGGTGGCTACTTAGTCCTCACCTTTGCCGTTTATCACTATAAAGTAGACAGCTATACCTCTGCTGAGGCAGCATTTGGTAGGCAGGTCTTACAAAGGGTGCATGATGAGGCGGGGACCTCGGGCCAGGATGTAGCCCACCCGTAGGGGCACAACCGCTTTGGTATGTCCCATTCCTGGATGCTGCCTCCACTAGACGGAGAAGGAGCATTGGTCCTACCTGATATGACCCTTCTCATTGAGTGGAGGCAGCATCCAGCCCCACCCTACTGTAGGGCTTGCTCTAGGTTCCCCTTTGCATGGCAGCAGAGCTAACCACGTCGAGTCTGTTCTCTTTTCTTCACCAAAAGCTGGGGACTGTTGGCAGGAGGCATGTCCTTGCAGCTTTGAACAGGCTCAGTCTGATTGGCCGATAGACAAGACTACCCATTCCTGGATGCTGCCTCCACTCAACGAGAAGGATTGTATCAGGTAGAACCAACGGTCCTTCTCAATTATGGCTTTGTATGCATTTGTTGTTGTTTTTTATTAAAAAGTTTTACAAAAAGTTTTACAAAATTTTTACATAATATAAAACCCCTTTCCCTTCCCCCTACCTCCTCCCTCGACTTCCCGGAGTAAGATACAGCATATAACTCAATATCTTAGCTTAATCAAACATAGGTTAACTATCCACATCTATAATTAAACTCTTGCATTTTTTAACTCTCATACCTAGCAAAAATACTTTAAATTCTTATATTCCTTCTTTCATTATTTATAAATCCATATAGTTAAAAATTTTAGTACAATCTATAAAATTATTTATCATTTAAATCCTTATTTAATCATATAGTATTAGTTTCCCCTAATTAATTTTTACATAAACTAATAAAATTTAAAAAAAATTAATAAGCATTCATAATAGTATTCTAAATTAACATTTCTAATTCATATATCTTATCCTTCCAATACACAAACGTTTTCCCTTTGACATTGTTTGAAGTTTTTAAGTAATATAAATCCTAATATTTAATCAGATAATATCAACATTTAAATATAATGTAATCCAAAAAATATTTTCTTTGTGTATAGTCCTTCCAGTAAACAAAAGTTTTTAATCCTTTCTAATATTAGATAGTTAAAATGTCCATTCTTCTTTAATTGAAGATATCCATTCATCTTTGAAAAATAATTCTTCGTCTTTCAAATTTTCACCACTAAATTTTTCAGTTGTTATTAATTTTAACACTCCAAAAAACTTTGATCTTTCTATGTCAGCCATATATAATCATAAGTTATTATCATTAATTATCACATAACCATCATTCCAAGATCATAATATGATAATATTAGATTTTTTCCCAATCATCTAATAACAATAGGTCTTTCTTTTTTCCCAATATTCATAAACTATTACAAAAAGTCAGTATAGAAATCTTTCTATTCACATATTATCCCAATCTCATCATACCAATAGGCCTTATTTCTTAATTTCAATGTTTTCTTTAAATCCCAAAAACATTTCTAATTCATATAATTAGTATATAATCCTTCCAATAAACAACATTTTTTCCCTTTCTTACGTTGGATATTTAATTTTAAGTAATATAAATCCTGATATTTAATCAAATAATATCAATATTTCTAATTCATATATATGTTAAATATAATCTAGTCCAAAAATTATTTTCTCTATATATAATCCTTCCAGTAAACAAAAACTTATCCATTCTAATATAAGTCGTTTAAAATATCTATTCTACTTTGATTTAAAAGTGTCCATTCTTCTTTAAATCTCAAGCCATTTTACCAATCCTAAATATCGTACCTTCCTTATTAATGTCGATGTTTTCTTAAGTCCCAGCCGGTATATATTGCATTTGTGTAAAAACCTCTAATGGAGAATCAAATCCCTGTTTTATTAAAGTTTCTCTAAAAGTCTCTGGGTCATCGGAGTCTTGTTTCGAGTCTTCTTGCAAAAGAACACTTTCCTTCTTTATCAACAAAAAGCCCTGCCAATCCTCCACTTGAAATTTTCTAATTTTTTTGAATTTTTTAAAATCCACAGATTGCAAGTTTATACTCCAAGTTAAAGCCACAACCTTAACATTTCTGCTCTGATCTTCCAGCATACATTCTTCTTGTTTAAATCCAAATCCCAATTCAGAAACTTCCACTTCAATCTCCATTTGATTTAAAACAGCAGCCCCTTCAGTTTGTTCCATAGATTTGCTCAATGATCGATCCTGTAATTTATTTTGAGGTACAAACACCCTCTGCATCATTTCTTTAAGCATGTCCTGAAATTCTTTTAGAGTCCAATTAAATTGAAACGCCATTTTCCACACTGCAACCAAAAAGCCTTCTCTTTATCACACTTTAAGTTTCAGTTCCACACCCTATTATTCATGCAGGTGCCATTTTAACTTCCCCTTTATAGATCTTCCGTTTGAGAGTTAAAAAATTGAAAGAAATACTTGCAGTCTTTATTTATTCCTGTCTTTACTCCGTCTGCTTTAAATCCTTGTTATTTCCCGTATAGTTAGCAAAGGTGGTTGCAGCGCCTGTCTCTGCTAAGGTAGAGCAGTCTCTGGGTCCGGAGCTTTTTTCCGGGATTCCTGGGGGCTCCCTGTTCAAGCCTCAGACTAAAGAGTAATCCAAAGCTCTGGGGAGCCCCTCCTGCACCCAGATGCTCGCTCTCCCTTCTTTGCCTGAAGGGATAGCTTGGATCAAGAAAAACATCTGATTTTCACTGTTTTCCTTGAATTACAGAGCCGCAGGGCTGGCGACCTGGCAAAGGTCGTCTTCGGCGCGTGCCTCGCCAACCGGAAGTCCATATGCATTTGTTCTTAAGGCTTGGTGTTGTGTAGCCAGAATTAGGCTCTCTGTCTCTTCTTCAACTTTATTATGGTCCATTGCACAATCTACCAGCTGTTTAGACTGGATTGTTATGAATATGAAGCTGGTATATGCAGGCATTCAGTATAGTTGAAATGAGACATAGTGTAAAAAAAATTATCTATTTTTAAGAGCCTAGACCAAAAGGTATAGTGTTACATACTGGACACTTACTTGTTTATAAGTGTTTATGTATATAAAAACCCCAAACCTATTTTGAATAATAAAAATGGATGGATCACTATGTGCCATTGACAACCCATTGTTTAGTATAGGAATTCAAATTAAAATAATCTCAACTATATAACCACTACCTGAATACTTCCAATTGGGGAATCTACTACCTCTTTCTGTAATTGATTTCACTGTCAAACTGTCTTAATGTTTAAGTGATTTTTCTGATTTTCGATTTGAATTTCTCTTCTGGAACTTTGAATTCCCAACCTTTCTTACTATCTAAGCAGAATAATTTAATTCCTCAAAAGTTGCTACTTTTGAACAAAATACTTGCAGGTAATTCTCATTGTTAAGTGGTGCAGTTGTCAGGTGACGCATCAAATAACTGCAACCAATTTTATGACCTTTTTGCCATGGTTGTTAAACGAGATATCACATGATTGACATTTGCAAACTGTTAGGGCCCCAGTAATGTTCCTTGTTGAAATAAAACCATCTCCCCGCCAAAGTTCAAATCCAATTTTATTCAACGAACATGCTGGCACTTCCCAGTGAATTCCAAAGACTAAAAACTATCCAGACTTCAGCCCCTTCCGTTCCTAGTCTCCTCCCTTTCCTCGTGATGTTCACCAATCAGTTCCTCTTCCATCCATCCTAGGTAATTAGTCCGTCCGTTGATTACATAACTTTATTATGACTATCACACAACCCCTCCCCCCCCCTTCCCAGAAACTGGCAGCTTGGAAATGTAGTTAATCTGAATTCTAAGCCTGACAATGGATGGAAACTAATCAAGGAGAGAAGCAACGTAGAACTAAGGAAAAATTTCCTGACAGTGAGAACAATTAAATTAGTGGAATGACTTCCCTCCAGAAGTTGTGGGTGCGTCTCCTGCTTGAGCAGGGAGTTGGATTAGAAGATCTTCAAGGTCCCTTCCAACTCTGTTAATCTGTTAAATTCTAATGTTATTAGTATTGTTGTTGTTAGTTGCAAAGCCGTGGCCAACCCATCGTGACCCCATAGACAACATTCCTCTAGGACTTCCTGTCCTCTACCATCCTCTGGAGTCCATTTAAGCTCACACCGACGGCTTCCGTGACTCCATCCAGCCACCTCGTTCTCTGTCGTCCTCTTCTTCTTTTGCCCTCAATCATTCCCAGCATTAGGCTCTTCTCCAGTGAGTCTTTCTTTTTCATTAGATGGCCGAAGTTATTAGTACATTCACCTGTATTATGCCGCTCTTCTTTCACAAGGAACAAAACATTTTGGTACACAGACGTCTACTATAGTGTTGCTCTATTTCTTTTCTTCCCCTCCTTTTCATCTCATATGAGCAATTCCTCTGCTTTTATGTGTGTGACTCAGTAATTATAAATTTATTTATCTAACAAGGAATGCTTAAAAAGCATGTGCTCTTGTTTTATTGTCCTCTTGATTTTTGCAGAAGCACTATCTACCAGGGTATTTTTTTAAAATCTATTGGAATAATTTTACATATTGTAAATATTGTCATATTCTAGAAATGTACAGTATATTAGGTTTGGCACCGATTCAGTTCTGCATGTTTCTTTTTTAATTGAGATCTCTTGCATGTATTCATAATTGATCCAAGTTGAGCAAAACAATGAATATCCTTAACCTGCGCATTTAATGTTGCCTTTTCTAGATTTCATTATGATACTTGAGCAACATTTAGTGGGCTTTCCTAATCTTTCTTGATTATGATCCTTATAAAGGTACAGTATAAACAAAATTTGCGATAGAGAAAATGGAAATATGTGGCCACTAAGTGTCACTGTTTCCTTTCTGGAATCACCAAAACTGAGGAAAATGCCTAAGGCATCCTTTTAAGAGATGTCATGTCTGACATAGCAGAGATTATAAAAGAATGCCTTTCAGAGTGGCCACCTATCATTGCCCCAACCATCTTGGGGATTCACAGATAACTTTACAAAGGCACATGTTTTCTACATTTTATGCCTGCTGAATCTTTCTATGCTAGTGGAAACACATTCCTCAATCTACATTCTTGAAATGTACAGTTTTACCACAAAATTCTCTGGCAGCGAACTGAATTACAGATAGTCTTCGACTTATGTCCAAATGGATCCAAATTTCTGTTCCTAAGTCAGAGACCTTTAAGTGAGTCTTGCCCTATTTTCCGACCTTTCTTGCCACAGTGGTTAAGTGAACCACCGCAGTTGTTAAGTCAGTAATAGGGTTTTTAAGGAAATCTGACTTCTCCATCAACTTTGCTCGTCAGAAGGTCGCAAAAGGGGATCACATGACTCCGGGACACTGCAACCATCATAAATACGAGTCAGTTTTCAAGCATCCAAATTTTGATCATGTGACCATGAGGATTTTGCAATGTTTGTAAGTATGAAAAATGGTCATAAATCACTTCTTCAGAGTTGTTGTAACTTTGAATCAGTGGTGGGTTGCTCCCGGTTCGGCCCAATTCGCACGATCCGGTAGTGGTGACGGTGTGACATCACCAAACTGGTTCTCTGTGGGCGGGAGCTGGGCCCACCCGTGTGCCCGTACGTACGTTTCTCTGCTCTGCGCATGTGTAGAGTGCTTGTTTCGAGTTTTTTCCAAGTAGAGTAGTCAGTGCGCATATGCGGAGCGCGCATTTGGCGCGCACGCGAGCGAAGCGAGTGTGTGTGTGCTGATCACACGCAAAGCACGTGCATGAAGAGAACCTGTAGTAAAGGTAAGTAGAACCCACCCCTGCTTTGAATGGTCATTAAATAAATGTTTGTTAAGTTGAGGATTACCTGTACAAAATCTGCTCTTTTTATTGCTCGCATAACTTCTCCTTCACCGCTTTGTTGGTTTGGCAACCTATCGGTGTTCTTGTTTTTCAAGTGTGTCCCGCAGTAGGATGGATAAAGTTATGACCTGGTTGATCATAAAGTTACAACACAGATATTTCCGTTATTGTAAGGGCTTGAAAATGACATATTTAGTAGAAAAACATGATACTTATTCAAACGTATCCCATTGTCAATCCTGTTGGGAGGTCAAGGAGTTTGTATTGTCAGGTTGAGAAAATTAGGTGGGAAGCAATGAAGACCAAAGGGATGTATTTAGAACAGTGGTGTCCCTCGCTGATGATAAGTGGCTGATGCCATGTAATCTCTAAAATACATGTTTTCTATAGCTTATGTTTTATTTTTATTTAGACAGTCTAGATTTTGAAGTTAAATGAGTGAGATCCATACTAATGGATAGGTCATAGTATAGAATTACGCACCAGCTGCAATTTGGAAGAATTATTTTGATAGTTGTGGTACAGATCATAATTTTATGCAAAAACCTATTAATTCCTTTTCAAGTTTTTTTTAAAAAGTAATCATTCGGTCACTCACTAAGTCTACTGATAATGCTGGAAACATTAAGCTATGGCATATTTTGTGCATAATTATAGCTTGTATGGAAAATAATTAGGACTGTCTTTCTCCTGAGCTGCCAAATAAGATACGAGAGTACCACATTATTTCACGACCATCAACCTTTTAATAATATATTCCATATATTCCCCATCATTTAACAATGTGATATTTTGATAGTTTAATGCCATAATTTGTCCACTAATACCTTTTATCCGCAACTTCTGATTACATTTACTGTTATTGCTCTGCTAAATATGCAAATTAAATAAAAAAATCCATTATAGATTGAGCCCAATATTGTATTTTAGAAAGCAATATAAAGTATAGTTATAAAATATAAGGGGCAAGGCAATCTGCTGACTCTGTAAACTGCTTAGAGAGGGCTGTAGAGCACTAAGAAATATAGGATGTAGGACTAAGACTATAGAACTGTGATGGCGAACTTATGGCACGCATGCCAGAAGTAGCACACAGAGCCATTTCCCCCGGCACGTGAGCCATCGTTGCACTTACCTGCTCCTGCTCCTGCGCCCAGTTCCAGGCACCCAGCTGGTCTTTGGTGCTCTTGTGTGCATGTGTGCATGGTTGCGTATGCTTGTGAGATAGCCGGCATGCACATACGCAGATGGTGTGGTTGCGCACGTGCCGTAGGCAGGCGTGTGCACAACAGCTCTGCGTATGCGCAGTGGCACAGTTGTGCGTGTAACTCTGCAGGGGCATGCGCACAACAGCTCTGCGCATGCATAGATGACGTAGCATGTGCGCCACAAGGGGGAGTGCATATGATAGCTCTGGGCATGCTCAGATGCTCAGATGCATGCGCAATTTGGGGCTGGGTGGTACGCAAGCCAAAAAAGGTTGGCCATTGCTGCTATAGAATATAGGACTAAGTGCTAGTGCTATTGCTACTTCGAGAGAGAGAGCTGGGGAGGGAGGGGAAGAAGGAAGCTGATGGCCACAGTGCAGATACCAGTTGGTTTATGTATGTGTATCAGTGGTTGGTTGCTCCTGGTTCGGCCCGGTTCCCGTGATCCGGTAGCGGTGACGGTGTGACGTCACTGAACCGGTTCTTCGCGGGCGGGAGCTGGGCCCACCCTCGCACCTGTACTTACATTTTTTCTCTGTTTTTCTGCTCTACGCATGCACAGAGTGCTTTTTTCTAGTTTTTTCAAGGAGATTAGTTAGTGCGCATGCATGGAACACGTGTTTGGCGCGCACGGTTGCTTCGCTCACGCACGTGCGCCGATCACGTGCAAAGTGCATGCATGAAGAGAACCGGTAGTAAAGGTAAGTAGAACCCACCCCTGATGAGTATGGTTATGTATTTTCTATTTTGTTGGATAAACAGGTCTCTTTCAGTATCTCTTCTTTCCAACATCGGGTTTCAAAATTTTTTTACTACCAGCTCTGTGGGTGTGGCAATGGAAGGATACTGTAAAATCTCCATCCCCCCTCCCTCCTGGGGAAGGATACTGCAAAATCCCCACTTCCTTCTGATCAGCTGGGACTTGTGAAGCAGTGAATAGATGGAGGCATGGCTAGTCAGAGGTGGTATCTACCGGTTTTCCAAACTACTCAAAATTTCCACTACCAGTTCTCCAGAACTGGTCAGAACCTGCTGAAACTCACCTCGGCTTCTTTCCCATTCCACCATCCCTCCCTTTCTAGAGGGGTTTGTGATTATTTTAACTTAGAATGAAGCTCATATAGGTATATTCAGATAGTCCTTGTTTTACAACCATTCATTTAATGATCTTTGAAGTTACAATGGCACTGGAAGAAGCAATTTAAGACCAGTTTTTACACTTGCTGCAGCTTCCCCGCAATTACATGATCAAAATTCAGGCACTTGACGGTGGGCATGCATTTATGACAATTTCACTATCCCGAGTTAATATGATTACCATTTCTAACCTATTCAGCTGGCTTCTGACAAGCCAGGTCAACAGCTTGTGGGCAGCCAGGGGCAGCCAGATTCACTTAACTACTGCTTGTTTCACTTAACAACTGGGGCAAGCAAGGTTGTAAAATGGGGCAAAACTCAGTTATCTGTCTTGCTTAGCAATTGAAATTTTGGGCTCAGTTGTGGTTGTAAGTTGAGGACTACCTGAATTCACGAACACATTTCCTGATACATAGTTTTTCGTAATACCTTCCTAATATTACAGCGAGTTTCGCAAGGTCTTTTCCTTTTTATGTACATTTTTGGACTTTTTCTAGAATATGCACATTTGAATTGCTTATTGGATAATTGCATCATAAAGTACAGTAAAATGTGGATATTTAAGAATATTTTTTTTAGTTTGAACAGTGATTTGAGAGTTGTGAACCAAAGTAAATGTACATTAAACAAGAAACAATACTCTTTGTGACTATCTCTGTCTGATTGCACCATCTCTTACCAGAGGGAGCTTTTAATGTAAAGGACCAAGGTGAAGTGTTATGTCTGTTTATGGATGTGCAAGAGAATCTTAAAGAATTGTGAATTGTGAACATTGTCTGTTTCAATAAGTAAAACATAAATGAATCCTTTCTGTCCTGTTGCAGAATAATGTGGCAAATCAAGATATTTCCCTATTCTGTTTCTATGGAGTTTTGGAAATTGTTTTCTTACAGCCATAAATTAGACCAGTCTTTCTCAAACTTTTATTCCGGAATAACCCTTGGGATATTTTTCAGGTCTCAGGTCTCTTATCACAAAAGAGATCAACATTTCAGAAAACAATTCACTTTTATAAAACCTATACAATTCATGCTCTACACCATTTACAACAATAGCAAAGTAGCAGAAGTGCAACTTAGTCACAGCATACAAAAATAAATAAATAAATATCACCACTGTAAGTACTAGCATTGTTGCAGTGCGCAATGTTTTTATAAAATAATATCACAATATCATGCATCTCCCTTATTCATGTCTTGTGGAACCCTAGTTGAGAAAGTTGGACTAGATTGAGCTGTTGGAAAACATACCTAGAAGGCAGTAACAAACTCTCTTCCCTAGTTTTGCAAATAAAAACAAAACCCTACATCAGTGGTTCTCAACCTTCCTAATGCCTTTACCCTTTAATATAGTTCCCCATGTTGTGGTGACCCCCAACCATAAAATTATTTTTGCTACTTCATAACTGTAATTTTGCTACCATTATGAAT
>JANHFM010009810.1:3412-19239 GCA_032468115.1 Grayia smithii
GTAGGCTTCCTCTTTGGAACGACGTAGCTGCTTGAGTTTAGCTGTGAACCAAGGTTTGTTGTTGCTATATATTCTCATGGCTGGTACACATAAGTCTTCACAGAAGCTGACATATGATGTTACAGTATCAGTGAGTTCATCTAAGTCAATGTACAATGTACATTGTAAAATAGTGAGCATACAGCTTGTATAACCGTGTTAATCTTAAGGACCACCTTCTGCCTTCATCCCTCCACCCTATGTGCTCACACAGGACTGCCCTCTTCAGGGTGCCATCAGCTAGAGAATGTCAGTTGGTGGCATCCGGGATGAGGGCGTTCTCTGTGGGTGCACCGACCCTCTGGAATGGGCTACTGAACTCCAGACCGCCCCTGATCTCCGCTCCTTCCGCTGGGAACTGAAAACATGGTGTTCGAACAGCTTGGCTGATGTGATTTCGGGTTCTTTTTATTTCTTTTATTTTCTTCTTTTTCTTCTTTCCTTTATTTTTATCCATTTCTAAATTGTTTTAATTTTAATTTAATTTTGGGTGACTGTCTATTTGTGTTTTAATCTCTGTGAGCCGCCCCGAGTCTTTTGGGAGATGGGTGGCATATAAATTGAATTAAATAAATAAATAAATAATGTGCTGTCCCATCAAAATAATGCAACACACAGCCATTAATGTCTACAAAAGTGAGTACACCCCTAATGTCATTTCTTCAGTGTTGTCACATGAAAAGATATACTTAAATATATCTTTTTACAAAAGGTGAGGAAGTGTACTCACTTCTGTGACATACTGTAAGACTATAGTTAATTTGCATATGAGACTATCTAAACTCTCCCTTTATTTAAAAATATTATTTTTCCACAGTTCACATATTCTCTCCTTGCTTCTGGAAAGGATTATAAAACTATGTTTCCTACTATCTACCAGATAGAAGGGGTTCAGTATACTGGAATTGTCCAGCTACTTCTCTATTTTCAATGGACGTGGATTGGAATTATTGCAAGGGATGATGATCAAGGAATAGATTTCATCCAAACATTGACTCCAAAGCTTTCTCATAGTGGCATCTGTACTGCTTTTATTGAAAGGATCCCATCTACCTTGTCTGCTCTGTATGACCTTGCAGCCTTGCTGAAACATGTGGAAATAATGTTGTCTTCTTTCAATAAGACCAATGTTGTTATCATAAGTGCACAGACTCACACTGTGTTTGCTTTGAGTGGGCTAATGTATATGGCAATACTGATAGGCATGACAGTAGCAACTATAAGTAAGGTGTGGATTATGACTGCTGAATGGTCTTTTGCATCACACACATATCAACAAGGACTGAACACCCAAGTCTTCCATGGTGCTTTGTCTTTCAGTCATCACTTCAGTGAGTTGGTAGAATTCCAAAATTTCCTTCAGAGCTTAAATCCTCTTTATCCAAAAGGAGATGGTTTTATCAGAGTCTTCTGGGAGAATGCATTTAATTGTTCATTATCAGACTTTGAGTTGACTAAAGAGAGACAGAAGATCTGCAGTGGAGATGAAGAGCTAAACAACATTCCTGGACCATATTTTGAAATGAGCATGACCGGCCAAAGCTATAACATTTACAATGCAGCCCACACCATAGCACATGCTTTACAGGCCATGCACTCATCAAGATCCAAACACAAATCCAACAAAAATGAAGGAGGAGGTGATCACCTCAAATTGCAACGCTGGCAAGTAATGTTTCACATCAAAATCAGCTCTTCTTGTATGGGAAAACTAGTCTCTGTGAGACTATCAATTGGACAGAGCATTTAGTTTCCTTAGATGCCTGTTGTCTTCATTGAAAATGGCATTTGTTTTCCATGCTTCATGCGTAGCTATTTCTTCACACACAAATATCTTCTTCCTGTAACACTTATGTTTTAAAAGTCAAATTAGTTGAACTGGTTGAATGGGTTGAATAAACACCACCAAAGTATATGATATCAATTCTATGTCCTGATGTCAATTCTTTGGCTGAGTGACTGCCCACTGCTTGAATATGATGCTATTCAAGACACGCCAGTGAGTTTCTTTCCTCTTCTTCCTCCTCCAATTCTCTGTTTACAGTCATTTCTCTGGCAAATTATGACTTTTTATTAAAGAGAAACTATCTTCCCTATTTGTCTTTTTCCATTGCATTTCAAACATCCTGACTTACAATAAGAAGTAATGCATTTATGCAGTTACTTAACAACAGAACAGAAATAGCTTGCCTTCATCGGTCACATTTTCTCCACTTCCCTCTCTAGTTTCAGTTCTGGATTCCCTTGATAGTTCTGCTCAGTGTTGTAACCATATTTTATCTTATCTAGCAAACTAAGAGAAAGACACTTTCAATTTTTATCACCCTAAATTTAAAAAAAAATTCATCTTCAAATTTGACCAGCTCACTGTTTTCCCCAAAGTCAAGTTTCTTTATGAACAAATGAAAAAAACCATTAAATTGGGGCTGAGAATCAAATTAAAGACAAGTTACATTTTCCTAGTAGCTCAGCAATTTCATGTCTGTGTTCTTCAAGAATTCCTGTATCAATGCAATCAATATTTATTGGCTTCTTTCGGGGTACTGTGCCAAGATAAGTTAAAATATCTTCCAAATATCCCACAAGTAAATTTCAGCAAATCATAAAATTAATTAGGTACAAACTATATGCAGATTAGACAAAATCTCTAAACTTGGAAAAGTGTTATTAGGATATGTGTGTATGTAATTTTTGAACTTTATAAATGTATATGTGTGTGTGTGTGTGTGTGCATATATATATATGGAAGATGCTCATCCACTTTCAGTATGATAGACTTCCTTTTTTTAATTCCTTACAGCTTTATTCTTTTATAAAGAGCATCTCATTTAACAACAGTGCTGGAGATGAAGTATGTTTTAATACCAATGGAGAATTAGCAACTGGATTTGATATCATTAACTGGCTTGCTTTTCCAAACCAATCCATCATTAGAATAAAAATTGGAAGAATGGATCCCATAGCTTCACCAGGCAAAGAGGTCAATATTACAAAGGAGATCATCACATGGCAAGGACAATTTAACCAGGTGAAGTTAGATTGAATGAGAAATAGTTTCTTGCCCCTTCAATCATGTTTGATTCTTGGAGACTTCCTGGAAAGATCCCTGCAATTTTTCAGTGGTGTGCCGTGACCTCCTTCCTAAGGCTGAGAAACAGTAACAATCCAAGGTCATCCTGATCGCTTTGTGTCTAAGTAAGAACCAGAAGTCACGGTCTCCCTGACTACACCAAACAACTACACCAAACTGACTCTCAATCCAATATTATTGTGGGAAAAATCAGTTTTCAGATAAATGGGACTGTTTGTTTGACTGTTTAATTGAAAAATTGGGTCCTAGCTTATAACTCCCACAGCCTATAGAAAATTTTATCAGAACATTCCTATCAAAACCCCTGAATCTAAAGATGCAAATGTTTCTTTTAACTAAGACCATTGTTCTTGTATGATAGATAACAAAAGGGCAGGAAGTAACCTGACATTGATTATCTTACTTATGAATATGTATACCTGCATCATTTCCCCCTTCTTTCTGAAACCCAGTTTGGTCTAGTGATTAAGGCACAATGCTAGAAAAAGGAAGACCATGAGTTCAAGGCCTACCTTAACAATGAAAGCCAAATTTGGGCTAGTTATTCTCTCTCTCTCTCAATCTAACCCACTTCACAGGTTTGCTGTGGGGGAAATGGGAAGAGGACAGTATATTGGATATGTTCGCTACCTTGGGTTATTTATAAAAATATTATAGGTGGGATACAAATAAATAACATTTGAGTGCTTCTCATTGTCTGCAAGAATATGTCTCCCACTATTCTTTTGGAGGAAATGCCCTCCAATACATACTGTCTAATAAATCACTGGAGTGAGCCTTGTTTGCTTTGTGTCCTGTGTTTTAATCCTACGTTATCCATGTTCATCTATCCTTCATTGTAGGTCAGACATCTTAGGAAAGCATTGATCCTGATATAGTAGTTTGGATCATACTTGGGCATGTAACAATTATACAGTCTTATTCAACTGATATTCAAATACTATCAAATGAAATTTGATTACATCAATGAAGTCATAATAATAATAAAAATAACATCAACAAGCTTGATAGTCAATTATTAAAAATAAATATGGTAGTAGAAAACTTATGTATACTTTCAAAAGTATTTTGAAAACTTATGGATTCTTTAAATTACATTTTTATTTCACAGTTCTTCTAAAATGGCCATGTTGGTCTATAGAAACACTATTTTTTTAAACCACTAAAATCCTGTGGTTTAACAAAGTGACAGTGTATTAAAGGGTCTTCTAATAATTTTCATAGATGAGTAAGGATTTGTATATTGATCTTACAATCCTTGGATGACTTACTCCCTGGCTGACCATGGAGTTTGACATTGTGATGATTCCTTGTATTTCTAAATGGTCTGAATATGTCTACAGCTATTCATGGAATTAGTGGAAGATGTTTTACTATGAGTATTCCACAAAACTTGTATTGTGCAGTTAAACAATACACAGTCAAGTAACATATGAAGTATGAATTGATGAATATAACAATGATATTAGTACCAATGATTTCTAATATTTATCAATTCTTTTTTAACGTTAATTCAAGTGAGAATAAATGGCAGAACCAAGGTTATCGATAAATAGCATGAATAAAGGAGATACATTCTTTAAGGAATAGCATTGTTTCTGGAGTCTGCTGTTTTTATTGATGCTACATAGCAAGTAACCAATGGAAGATATTTTTCTAGGAAGCGAGACTAGCATGGGATAATTGCAAAGTTGTAGCTTTCCCATTTTAGCTTTGGTAACAAATAACATTTTTAATGAATGCTTCCAAGTACAAAGTAATATTTATAAAATTGTTTCAAATATATGAAAAAATATGACAATCCATTCACCAGTATACAATATCAACTGTTATTATCTCTTTCTGACTATATTCTACCAATCACATATTTATCATACCTAAAACATTTTACCCATATTCTGATTTCTAGAAAAAATTTAATTTCTTCTATACTATTTACAAATCACCTAGAAATAGTAGAAGAAATAAATACTGATCATCAATGGAAAAACTTATATTTGCAGAAGCTGCAAATATTAAAGTATAAGATACAAGGAACAATAATATGGAAATTGAAATTAATAACAAAAATATTAAAACAATGTTCTGGTTTGCAAACGTTCTTTAAAAAATATTGATTGATTGTTTGACCTGAAAGAAAATACATCACATTCTTTCACTAAACTTAATTTAAGGCATACTGATTATTGGTAAACTGTTTAAATGTTTTAATTTTTAATACTTAGGTCTTGCCCCTTGCAGTGTGCAATGATAAATGCCATCCTGGATATAGCCGAAAAAAGAAAGAAGGACAGCCATTTTGTTGCTATGATTGTATCCAATGCCCAACAGAGAAAATATCACATGAAAAAGGTAAGAAATAGATATCTGCAATCCTGCTTTGTAAAATTCCAACATGAAAATTTTTCATTACTCAGCCAGGCTGCTCCTAAGAAAGAAAATTAAGAATGTTTTTCTTCTTTTATGACACTTTCTACTCTTAATCCCAATTCTAATCTCAATTTATATTTAATATTTTATATATTTATTTATTATTGGCAAAGGACTGCCTGACTATATAACGATATTTTTCAACTTGCAATGATGTTAATTTGAAAATTATAAATGAAGGAGAAGGCGTTCAACTAACCAACCTGGGCCTCTGTTGAACCAGCAAGAGAAAACCATGCAGAAACGTGTGACTGTGAGTCTGTGTGTTTGTGTTTGTGTAAACGTTATATGGCCACAGATGTACATGAATATCTAGTGGCATCTCATTTGCAAATTTGGATGTTTCTATAATAAGAATCAATGTATGTTTTTTTACTGAAATATTGAAATTATCCTCAATCATAGGACTGGTTGTCTGAACTGGTTAAATTCATTACAATTAGTTTGTCATCTTGATACATCCAAGTAGTTTGATCTATCTAATAAAGCACTTAAAAAGGAAAGCAGGAAGAAGGATAAAAGTTCACTTTTCAATTTCTATTCTAGCTATTTAGCCAATCTCCGTGTGATATATTTAATGAACAGCAATGGCATCTACTCTGTTTTTCAGATTCATATGATTGTTACAGTTGCCCAGAAGATCAATATGCAAATGAAGGCAGAAATCTATGTCTTCCTAAGATCCCAAATTTTCTTTCCAATTATGAACCTTTGGGAATCATTTTAGTTTCTTTGTCTCTGTTTTTTTCTCTGATCACAGTTTTTGTGCTAGGAATCTTTATTAAATACAGAAATACTCACATCGTCAAAGCCAACAATCGAGATCTCACCTACTCTCTGCTCATCTGTCTCTTCCTCTACTTCCTTTGCCCCCTCCTATTCATTGGCCAACCACATGCTGTCACCTGCTACCTCCAACAAACGTCTTTTGGCATCATCTTCTCCATGGCTGTTTCTTTGATATTGGCAAAAACCATCATGGTGGTTGTAGCTTTCATGGCCACCAAGCCAGGAAGTAGAATGAGGAAATGGGTGGGCAAAAGATTGGCCAATTCTGTAGTTCTTTTTTGTTCTCTAATTCAAGCAATGATTTGTTCTGTCTGGCTCTATGTTGCTCCCCCATTTCCAGATTGTGACATTCATTCTTTCATTGAGGAATCTGTGATGGAATGTAATGCAGGATCTCCCATTCTGTTTTATTGTGTTCTGGGCTACCTGGGATTCTTAGCTGTCATTAGTTTCCTTGTGGCTTTCCTTGCTAGGAACTTACCCAGCACTTTCAATGAAGCTAAGTTCATCACTTTCAGTTTGCTGGTGTTTTGTACTGTCTAGATCTCTTTTGTCCCCACCTACCTGAGCACCAAGGGTAAATACATGGTGACTGTGGAAATCTTCTCCATTTTGGCTTCCAGTGCTGGATTACTTGTTTGCATATTTTGTCCAAAATTGTACATAATTATTTTCAGGCCTGAACTAAACTGTAAGAAGCAACTAATAAAGGATATAAAAACGTAATAAAATGGCAAAATATATGGGCTGGAAGAAACAGTTTTAAGCAAGTTTCATTCATTTACATAGGTTCATTAGTTTTTCCTGCTTTTACAGCCATTTAAAACCCAACAGAAGCAAGTTTAAAAATATAGTAATGTCTCAAACTGACATTTCAAATATTGCTTCATTCTTTCTACTTTTAGGAGAAATAACTAACTTGGCTACCTATGTAAGCTATAATTCTTGAAATGTTAGCAAATACTGCAGAAATAGAAAAATAACTTCAAATTAGGAATGAGTTAAACAATCAACTTTGGGTTAAAATCCTTGGTAGTTCATATATCTCACTGAAATAAAAGAGAAAATATCTGATTAATTTATGATCCTTCTATATCTAAACAATCCATGTTTAGCTGAATCAGGATGTAGTCCAAGTATGTATACTTACTTGTATACATACTTGTATACATGTATGAATATAGTTCATCTGCCTGGAACCCACACTTCTTATCGGACATGAATACAATTAAGAGAGTCCAGAAATATTTCACAAGAAGAGTCCTCCACTCCTCTGCTCGAAATAGAATACCTTATGCCACAAGACTTGAAATTCTGGGCTTAGAAACTTAGAACTACAACGCCTTTGGTATGACCTAAGCATAACTCATAAAATTATCTGCTACAATGTCCTACCTGTCAATGACTACTTCAGCTTCAACTACAGCAATAAACAAGCACACAATAGATACAAATTTAAAGTGAATTACTCCAAACTCGATTGTAGAAAATATGACTTCAGCAACAGAGTGGTCCCAAAACCCTCAAAATTTTAACTTAAGACTGTCTACTGTTGACCTCACCCCATTCCTAAGAGGTCTGTAAGGGGCAGGCATAAGAGCACCATCATGCCTACAGTCCCTGTCCTAATGTTTCCTTTATTTGTATTCAATTCATGCTTATACCGATATATATTATCTAATACATACTTGACAAAAATAAATAAAATAAATAAATAAATATGTAAAAATATCTGCAGGTAAAAAGGGAAGTGGCCTCATTTGCACAGTTGTGGATGCATCTTGATTTTTGAACCACTTGTGGCTACATTACTCCAATCAAATCAGTATAATTTGTTTCTATACCCAACCACAATGCAAAGTATTCCTGATGTATGGGGCAATGTAACAAAGAACATCTCACATCATCACATCATTCAAATTCAACACAGATGCCCCAGAAGAAAAAGAAAAAAATATTCTGCACCGGCAGGTTCTTTGAGAAGTTAATGACACAGTCTAAGGCTAGTTGCAGGCAATAAATATGTTTTCTTACAAAGAGCCATAAAAAATGAGTACTTTGAGGAGATGATTCTGAGATCAATAATTACTTCATATTAATATGGTCTGTTTGGTTTTGTTTTTTAAAGCTAAAATGTATTTCTGAGGCTATTAGTTTAATCATATAAGAAACACTAAAAAAATATTAAAGTTATCTATGTAATTTGCTCAAATAATATCAGGGAATTGGTTATTTCTTTGGTAACTTTCTTTTTTAGAGTTTACAGGTCATTTCAATGGGGGGGAAGGGTTGGAATAAAGTATAATGTGAAAAGACTGAATATCATATTGAAATGGGAATCATAGATTCCATGTTGAAAAATGGATTCAGTAATCCCTCAAAATGGGATTTTGCAACTGTTTTTATGGTGCTGTTGCTTATTTGTAAGTTCCAGGCATTTGGTCTTATGCACAGTATGTATAATCCTCTTGTTTGAGGCATTAATGTTGCACAATCAGGGCTGTGTCTCAACTTTGCTGATTTTGCATCTTTCATAAAATATCCAAAATGAAACTGTTGGGTGGGCTCAACTGAATTCACATTCACTAACAGAAAATGAGCAACTAGGTTAAAAGTTTTCCTTCTCTTGGTACAAATGCGCAAACCCGGTTCTGCCACATATTTCTTCAAATTCTCAGGACCATTTGGCTGAGGGGAAACCGGCTTTTGCGTAGGCTTAACCAGCAAAAGTAACAATACTCCTGATTTGGGTTGAGAAGTTGGGTTAAGAAGCCGTTCTGAAAGAAGAAAAATCAAAGCGAATCGCGTTCATTTCTTGAAGCGAAGGAAGGTAAGAATTAATCCGTTTCGGCTGCAGCTTCCGTCTAATCCTGACAGCAAAGTCATAGACTGGGGGGTTAGGAGAATTAAGAGTTCCGGACGATGATGAGTAGCTGTGGGAATTGTGGGAATCCCGTCACCCACGTTCCATACTGAGGGTTCTTTGGTGCTCCCTGAAGTAGCTTTCTTGCAGACGTTTCATTACCCAAAATAGGTAAAATCGTCAGTGCTAGTCACTGATGTTGCCTAGTTTGGGTAATGAAATGTCTGCAAGAAAACAAGCAAACTCAGAAAGCACCTGAGCTATAGATATTCTTCTTTGTTGGCACCTTACGTATTGGATTGTGCAAAGGTGGGTGGGTGGAGGAAGGGGCATTTCCAAGGATGACGCGGAGTCCATGTTGGGTGTAAGGCGATGGACGGAGGAAAGATTGTAGGGATTGCAATGGGGCATTTAGTAGCCTCGGGTAAAAGGAATTTTAAAAGGCTCTTCGTTGCGTTTAATGTTTTCAAAAGGGAAGAAAAGAGGGAGCGGCCACAGGGCTAAGAGGGAGTGGTTCCGTCAGGCGCAGAGCCGGAACCGAGACTCCCGCAGGGTACTTCCCGAACGAAGGGCGGGGATAATCACGAGGAAACCTGCGCTTGCGCTTTCTGCTGGGTTTTAATCAAAGAGGAAAAGGCGACGGTGACTAAATCCTTTAAGGTAGGCAAAATTTCCTTCAGTACCGGAGCGCTTTCTTGCATCTTTCCCACGACTACTATTTATACTGCTTCGCCTACAGGAAAAACAAAATAGTGTAAACTTGGCTTCCCGTTACGTTACTGTCAACGATCTGCTCTGGATTTTTGGCGAACCACTGTTGTTTCCCAATTCCACTGGGAATTTACACTGAAGTCTCCCAAAGAAGCAAGCAACTTCTATGCCCTTAATCCACCTAACCTTGAATTTCTATTTCTCTGTTCTTGGTCAATAATCTCTTGTTCCCCTAATTATATATATAGTCTCCTTCCCCTAATCACCTATATAGTTTCTAACATTCTGGCTCCTCCTAGTGAACTAAGAAAATAGACAGAAAGGCACAATACCTTCCATCAGCATTGACTTCTGGCCGCTATCTGGACACGTTGGAGGCTAGAAGTAGGGAAACTGAGAAAGCTAATTTCCGCTCAAAATCAAGGAAAATTAAAGTTCTGTTGCCATCTCTGAAAAGAAAGTATACATTTACCCATACACATATATAATACACAATACACATATACACATGCTAAACATATATATATATGTATGCAAGTCTTGGCGTATTCGGGTTTTTTCCCATGTAAGATTGGGAGCTCCGATCACGTTTTGCTCTCACAAGCACGAAGCCGAAGACACCAGCCTGAAGATGACGAGTGGGACCTCGTCGAAACATCCCCGAGATACTCCCAATCTTACACAGAAAAAAACCCGAATACGCCAAGACTTGCATATATTGCATATATATATGTGTGTGTGTGTGTGTGTGTGTGTGTGTGTGTATAAATATTGATCACTGTCCATTTTGAATACATAAAGGAAAGAGGAAGCTTGAGTGTTCACAAGACTGATGCTGTATGGAACAAAACTGATTTAATCTGGATGTTCTGCTCCAGATACCATGAAGCCCTGTCACAGATGGTAACAAGGAAAACAGGTCATGAAGTGGATGTGTAGTATCCCAGACAATACCAAGGACCTTGCTCAAGCTTCGTTTACATGCTATGTCCTGGCTAGAAAGAAGTGAACTGCCAATAATCTTCTCTGCCATCTTTACCACTCTCTGCACTATCTTCCTGTCTGAAGCAGTGATATTCTATTAGCTAGTTTCTCCTATTTCATTACCGTATAAATTGACTATCCTTGGATGTGGTTTTTACTACGCTACTGCATTCTCCTCTAAACCCTGAGTGTCTGGAGGCCCCTAACCACTGTTTAAGATAAATATCATGTCACCATAAATTTCTAGTTATGGGCTGGCCTGCAATATGTTTTAACCAAGTGTTAAAGCCACATCCTATCAATAGTCTGTATAAGAGACATTTGTGGTCAGTCTGTTTGTGTCAGCTGTTGTTGGCAGGTGTTTTAAAAAGTGGCAAAGGCACATTCTGGCTGAAGTTCATCCATAGCTTACAAATGCCTCTGATTGTTACTAAGCAATTAGGCAAATTTCCACTCATCTTACAATATCGTTGCTGTTCTCTTTGCAAGATTTTGGAAATGGTTTGCCATTGCCTCCTTCTTAGGGCTGAGAAAGGCTGACTGGCCCAAGGTCACCCTGCTTGCTCTCTACCCAAGGTGGGACTAAAACTCAGGGTCTCCCAGTTTCTAGCCAAGTGCCTTAACCACTACACAAAACTGGCTCTCTGAGAATTTACCCCTACCATATATCTGGAATTTCAACGCAGCCCTCAGCCTGCATTGGACTGTAACATCCATATTCCAAAGTAGGGTTGTTGGAGATTATGGGAATTGCAGTCCAAGATCTTGAATAGCATCCGGTTGGAGAAATCAGGTCTATGGCAGCCAGTGGTTCTGTCCTCAGCCCCTACCCAGGCCCACTTTGTTTCTAGATGTTTATGCAGGCCGAACTTTCAAAATCTTTGACTGGCAGTGGACACTAGGTGGAGTCCTGCTGCCTAAAGAAAGTCTATTAGACTAGTGCTGAGCAGCCATGTTTCCATTCCAATTGCTATCAAGAAAACTTTCCCATAATCAGAGGATGATGCAGTTCTTCAGGGTATCCATATTGCATCAGAAATATCTCCTGCAGATATGCTTATTGTGTAACAGAGAAGCAATTTGATTACAGATGGGGAAAAAGTACAGCAATATTTTAGATGTTTGCTTTCTCCTTTCTTCCCTCCCCTTTAAAATTCCTAATTAATGTCTGTAGTGACTCTTTTTCATCTCATTTTGTTGGTTCAGGAACAGAAAACTTCAGTTATAAAATTCATATTTGGCATGCTTAAGTCCCTGATCAAAGCCTCTTGCCTTCTCCAGAGTTGGCTAACAGCCCTGCCTAAAGTCTAGTAAATTCACTGCTCTCAAGAATGACTTCCAAGAGTCTAATCTCATAAATCAGAGCAAGCAAAATGGCCAGTTGTTACACTACAGTTCCCATAACCTCTGATAATTAGTGATGTTGGTATGGGTTTATGGGAAACAAACAAGCTCTGGAAGTCTACAATTGCTATCTTTAACTTAGATTGGTGTATTAAATATTTGGGAAATGCATTTGTCTTACCTTGATATGTGTAGGGAGCCACAGATATGACTATGGAGAAGCTACCTAGCAGCTTCATTAGGAGCTGCATTAAAATATATTCTAGACTTCCGGTGGAGTCATTTTTGTGACCTGTCTGGTCTACCTTATAGAATGACGGTACACAATTATGTTATAGAAAGAATATCTGGTTTGAGTTTTTTGCATTGGCTGTTATCTCTTATATCGAACTATCCAGAAAAGTCATATCATGTAGCAGGAAGTGATAGCGGCAGGGTGAAATCCAGCAGGTTCTGACAGGTTCTGGAGAACCAGCAGCGGAAATTTTGGGTAGTTCAGAGAACCAGCAAATATCACCTCTGGCTGGCCCCAGAGTGGAGTGGGAATGGAGATTTTGCAATATCCTCCCTCCTGGAGTGGGGTGGGAATGGAGATTTTGTAGTATCCTTCCCCTGCCATGCCCACAGAACTGATACTAAAAAAAACGTAGATTTCACCACTGGATAGCAGCTATATCTATTTGCACTTATTTTGAAATCTGCTCCGCTAAAGAAGAGCATGAAAATACTTTCTCTCAAATTCTTCTTATGCTAGTGGGATGCTGTGTTAGCTTTTCATTGCATAGAGATAGCTAAAGTGTTGTTTGTTTGTGGTTTTTATAATTTGGATGATGTTCAATGGCTTTAACAGAACAGAAAAAATGATTCCATTGCAGTAATGGATTCTGCTGCAGAAAGCAAAGTTTTAGCCGGCTTTAGCTGCTAAAGAAAATCTTTCTCTGGATGAATTCACAAACTGAATTAAACTACAATATGGTTTGTTTAATTTGGCTTATCGTGATGCATACAGGGTCAGTAAATAACCCATGATTTTATAGAGGTAAACTAAGAGCTCAAAAGTCCCTTGTTGTCCTATGATTTGATTATTCAATTATTCTCTGCTGGCTTTCTGATTGCAGATGTGACATAATGGACAGTGCAAACAGGGAAACATGGTTATTCCTGGTTTGTGTTATGGCCCATCGAACCTCTAGCTAATTCACAGAAGACGCAAGATAATAATGGCTAAAAATGAAAGAATTTGCTACTAGAAATTGGCCAGTTGAGGCATTTTGCTTAGCTAAATGTCAGAAAATCTTTTTTTTTCCAGTTGAAATGACTTATTTTTTTTGTCTTCCACAGTTGTTGTGCCTTGTTTCTCTTCCATAGAGCATCAATTATGCATCGATGTGGCCTTCTCACATCCTTCAAAGTGCCAGGTAAACTGAGTATTTGATTGCCAGTTAAGGTTGAGTAAAATTACAAGTTGCATATCACTTAAAAAGGAAACTATGGTGTCTTTGAGTTTATGATTTTAATTCTGTAGTTTTGCGGGTCATTTGTATATTCTGCCCTTGAAGAGTATCTGGACCTTTCAGCTGATGCAAAAATGCAACAAAATAGACAGCTTTGTGTGCTCCAAGACCTGCATAAATTACACCTATGAGCTGCTTGGTTTGCCAGTTTGCTTCCTGATCCAATTCAAGATGCTAATTATAGGTAATCCTTGATTTACAACTACAATTGAGTCCAAAATTTCTGTTATTGAGGCATTTGTTAAGTGAGTTTTGCCCCATTTTATGACCTTTCTTGCCACAGTTGTTAAGTGAATTCTTGCAGTTGATAATTTGTTATGTAAATCTGGCTTCCCCATTAACTTTGCTTGTCAGAAGGTCGAAAAAAGGGGATCACATGACCCCCAGGAACACCGCAACCGTCATGAATGTGAACTAGTTGTCAAGCATCTGAATTCTGATCATGTGACCATAGCGTTGCTTCAAAGGTCATAACTGAAAAAAGGTCATGAGCCACTTTTTTCAGTGCCATTGTAACTTTGAACGGTCACTAAATGAGCTGTTGTAAGTCGAGGACTACCTATATAACTTTTCAAATCTTACATGACACATGGCATATGGCACAGAATCAGGTTATTTGAGGGACCGCCTCTCTTCATATGGCACGATGTGGGTCCAGTCAGCCAATGAATTTTGTTTAGCAATGAAAGCGAAATATGTCTTTTTTTAGGCTCGTGCCTCAGTATGCATGTTTTCCAATGAAATAGACTGAGACAGGAAGATCATTTAATGACAGTTTATCAGAATATTCAGACAGAGGGGATTCCTCTCATTCAAAGAGGGGAGAACCCAGATCCTTATCGTACATTCCATTTTATAATTAACACAACAAAGACAATGCAAGAGGAAAAGGAACAGGACAGGAACCCCTCCTACAGTAAATCAGCTTCATATAGTCAAACATGTTATATGTATGTCCATTTAAATGAGATCTGGTGTCAGAAGTGGCATAAAATTTAAGATGTTAGCAAGGAAAAGGTTGTTTGGAGTTCACAAAGAGACAAACCAGACGCCAGCCAATTAGCAGCTAACAAACTTTTTCTTATCAGGAGATAATCTCCAGCCCTCCATTTCATAGGTTATCTTTTCAATTTAGGAACGTTAGAAACTACCACTCAATCCATACAGCAACAGGGTAAAAACTTCTCCTACGTTCCAGCCTGTAATGAGCCTTAACGCCATTTTAAAAGAGAGAAAAATAAGTTAAATTAAAATACAAAGTAATTATGTTAATTAACAAATTAAAAAGTCCACGTTAGATCTCCCTCAGCGGGATAGCAATAGCATTCAGACTTATATACCGCTTCACAATGCTTTACAGCCTCTCCAGGAAAAGAGCCTTTCTATTGGGGCACTCACCCTTTGGAACAACTTTCCCCCAAGGGGAGGTTAGTCCCATCCTGTAGGGCCCTCAAAAAAAGCCCTCAAAACCTGTATATGCATCTAGCATGCAGTTGTAGAGCCCCTTAAATGGTTGCATTGTATATACGGTAAATTTAGAAAGTGTTCTCCCTGCCTTTTTGTTACCGTAGTTTTTGCGGGTTTAAATTGATCATTGGATTTTGTGATTGTTCGTATTTTAATTATGTATGCTGGCCAGAATCACACATGTGAGGTGGGGGCCATATAAATCCCATACATTAATAATGATTTGGGGATTACAGATCTTGGGGTAGGGGCATAACACCTACAAAAGATATCTTGCCAGCACATTCAACAGTTAACTCTTAGCACAGGGTTTTCTGCTCTGGGCCAGGCCAGATAGTGAGTTAACTATCTTCTTTTTGTTATTTTCCAGTGCCTTTGAAAAGCATTTCTGTGGATGTCATTATACGAGGTTTCGTGGCTGACGTCGTATCAGAACTCCAGTACCAGAATGAGGAAAAGAATCCAGTGGAGGCCACCTTTGTCTTCCCTCTGGATGATGAAGCTGCAGTCTATGCTTTTTGTTATGTCCATATAAGGGCATAAACTCTCAAGTCACCTCTCATTGGACATAAGTTATGGAGGGAAAAATAAATCC
>JANHFM010009812.1:5372-16376 GCA_032468115.1 Grayia smithii
GTCTTATACGCCGGAATTTACGGTAATAAATAAATAATAAATAAATACCATAGAGCCAGGGTGGTATTGGAATGGTGCCCCATTCAAGCCCATCCTCCATTATGATTGCTCACTGTAGCTGCCAATTGGTCTCTCTCTTAATCCAAAAATTGGTGTTGAGTAGCAAACAGCATGTATGTATGCTGCCTTGAGCTCCCAGAGGGAAGTTGGGTTATGAATCTAACAAGTCAATACGTATTTTCTGAAAGGACATCCGTTTTCCATGTTAATGTGCCTTTGAAAAGGCTTCTTCCTATCTACCTGGACTTTGGCAGAAAAAGTGAATGTATTAACTATAGCAGTTGATCAATTCATAGAGCTGTGAGAGATTAGCTGTAGCTCCTTGGATTTTTGTCAAAACTATGCTTCCTAAAAAAAGGTTTCATTACTCATGCTTGGATAACTGTGACTTTTGCCTTTACTGAAGAGATGTTCATAACATTACACTCCAAATGTTATTCCCATTGAAGGAATTTTGTGTAATTCTGCAGCTGTCCAGTGGAAGGCAGAACACTGCCCAATACTCCATACAATTGAGAGTAGAGCCAGATCTACACATTCCACATGAGCTTCTCAAGCTATGGATCATGACCCATAAGCATGAGTCATAAGCAAGTTTGTTCAAGTGTTGCAAGACCATACTTCTTTTTCCTCCACAAGATCACAGAAGGTATTTACAGTATCCAAAGTTTGACAAAGGTGTAACATTACCTTAAAATGTAATGATTAAACCTGTTGCTGATCAAACCTAGTCCAAGTGAAATAATTAATTTTATTCATAGGGCTAACAATAATTCATTTACCATTTGGGGGATTTGCAGTCCTAAGGTTCTAGAACCTATTATAAGATCCTACATATTGTACATGCCTTCCTCTTGGCATAATACATCAGGGAGGAAGAAAGAACGAGGAAGGACTTTTTATCATCTGTTTTAATGAATGGTGCAATTATTGCATGATAAAATAATTCTTAATATTATACATTTTTCGAATATAGAAATATATATATATTAAAATGCTAGCATGAAGGGAACAATCCATACTGTACTGAATCTTGACTTCAGGGTGAAGCAAATGTGAATTTGCTTATGTAGAGATAATTTTAAAATCATTTAAAAATCAGAAAGAGAATAAATGTGTGTGTGAAAGCAGCTTATTTATTCAGGTTAAAAAATAGTTCATAGTGATTCCATCTTGATTGGATGCTTTTTCTGATTTTATGTCCTTTAAAGCATGTATTATCTTTGACAGTTCTATCAGATATTTCTTGCACTTCCACCGATTAAGTTTTTAGAAACCACAAATAAATTAATCTGCTTCCATCCACCCATTAATCAGATGGCTAGGGGAATAACTGGGGGTGGGAGCAAAAGAGGAAGGCAAGCTGTGTGACATTTATGGTAAGAAGGGCTTCAAGGAACAGACCCCTTTTAGTTAATGATTGCTTCTTTTTTACATCCAGGCGTGAGATTAGATGGCTAGGGCTTGTTCTGCAGACTGGATCAATTAAGTAATATCAGCATAGCTCTTTCAAAGGATAGCAATGTTATGCAAATGTGGGATATTAGCAGTAATAGGATTTAGTCAATTTGGTGTGGTAGTAAAGGCACCAGGCTTGAAACCAGGAGGCAGTGAGTTGTAGTCCTGGCTTAGGCATTAAAGCCAGCTGGGTGACTTTGGGCCTGTCACTATCTCTCAGCCCAGACTCAGTCAATTCCTGTCACTGCCCATGGATCAACACTTCAATGATGTGGGAAAATATGAATGAGAGGAGGAGGAGGAGGAGAAGAAGAAGAAGAAGAAGAAGAAGAAGAAGAAGAAGAAGAAGAAGAAGAAGAAGAAGAAGAAGAAGAAGAAGAAGAAAGAGGAGGTTGTTTAATCAATACTCTGCTGTGTGTAGTTCTATTTGTAAAGGTGTCAGACTGTGCTTATTTTGGTGGGAAGGGGGAGGGGGAGAGAATGGAGTTTAAAGGCTTTTCAGCCATAGAAGCTTTAGGTTCTTCCTACCGGTGAATATTTATGTCTGCATCTCTCTCTTTTTTCTACTTATCTATGTATGTGCTTTTTTTGTTTTCCTAAAATATTTCTCCCTCTCATTCCCAGGTCTACTGAGATAGGAGTTAATTGATAAACTGTGTTGTATTGAATTGCGTTGCATTGCTTTGTAGCATGTGGTTCCTTTACCATTGACAGTTCATCCGAAAAGGTACCACTTCAACATCTTTATTGTCACTTTGTGACCTAGTTGGGGTTCTTTATATTTAACCTTAATCTCATTCCCACCACCCCCATCCCCACTGGGTACCTTGACATCCATTTCAGGAGTTTCTAAATCATTTATATTTTCATCTACCAGAGTACATCACCAGCAAGCCACAAGTTTCTTGATATTTCTTTTAAAATCATGCTCATCTTCCAATCCTCCTCCTGCTTAGTAGGAGAAGACCATCATCCAGGCTTCCATTACCAATCACTTTCTCTCATCAATCCATATGGTTTTCTAAATAAAATATAGAAACTATTTACCATTGCCTTCTTGCTGTACAATGCTGTATTCATTGTGTCAGTTTGAATACAATGCTGTATTCATAGATTCCTTTGCTACTGTGGCTAAATTGACCATTTGCTCTAGCTTCTCCCTATATACTGTAGCTGCTACCCAGTCTGGTGCCTGCTTGCTTTAACTGATGGCTGAGATGATTTTCATATCCTAATAACACCACAACGTGCAACATACCATAATACATAGCATGATACAACATAGAATGGACTGGACTGGGGAATAGAATAGAATAGAATAGAATAGAATAGAATAGAATAGAATAGAATAGAAATTATCAAATACTTCCTATCCCCATCTTGGCATACCCTTCTGATATTCTTCGCTCATCCCTTCCACAAGCTCCCCCACCATCATCACCAGGAAGAAGCAACCCAGCAGGACTTGAGGGGAAATAAAAATTTATACCATTGTAGAGTTATTTCTGCTTTACAGCATGTATGCCTTTCAGTTGTATTTCTCCGAGGGCTCCTTTAAGCATGGAATTCTTTTTATGATGCCAATTGTTATTAAATGCCTATAGAATTTATGCCTAGAATAAAAACAATAGATTCAAGGATACACATCGCTGTGTTTCCTTAATCTCTCTCTCCTTCCTTCTGCCGTAAAATACTGGGTCAGCTTCTTTGAATAACAATTGGGGCCTTGACACATCTTGTATATCAAAACAGCTGTGTTGCATTCAAAAGAACATTTCTGCAATATAGCTCCTCCTCGACTTACAATCACACATAGGATCGGAATTTCCATTGTTAAGCCAAGCGGTTATTAAGTGAGTTGTGCCCCATTGTATGGCCTTTTTTTTTTTTGGTCACGGTTGTTAAGCGAATAACTACAGTCGTTATAGTTATATAAATTGTGCGGTGGTTAAGCAAATCCGGCTTCTCCCATTGACGTTGCTTGTTAGAAGCCAGCTGGGAAGGTGGCTGGTCACGTGACCCTGGGATGCTGTACCTGTCGTAAATCCATGCCAATTACCAAGTGGTTGAATCTTGATCAAGTGGCTATGGGGATGCCATGACAGTTGTAATGTGAGGACCAGTTGTAACTTTGACCTAGTGATTGTAAGATGACGGCTACCTGCATTTTTGCACCACGCATGGTATCTTTGTTCCCATGGCAGTTGTAAAGCAGTTCTCCCTCTATTGAGGTCTTCTGTTAGTTTTATTCAACTGTTAATGCATAGGTAGCTCATGTAATCTCGTGGTTTGTCTTTTACCCAGACAAACCATGAGCAAAATTTACAGGGTTACATGAGCTACCTGTGCACTAACAGGTACAAGACCATCAGGTATTGTAGCCTGTTAGCTTTGGAAGTCATAAAATAACCATTCGGATCCACTCCAGCTCCTGGCATTTCTTTAGGTGAATTTTTCACCATGGGGGTTTGTAGAGGCAGAATCTTCTGCTTTGTTTCTTTTCCTCCTGAAGTTTCTTCCCACAATTTTTCTGCATTGCTGTGTAATTATGACTAACTGCCAATCCTTGTTTTTAAATCTGCAGTCTGCCCTTGCAATCTCTGCCCTTTAGAAAAAACAAAATCCGATGTGACAGCATAACTTCTGATTCTTCTGAAACTCTAGTACAATAGCATCATTTCGCAGAGTTGTACATGTAATTTCTAGACTAAGAAAAACAACCACTCTTGAAACAACTAGGTTGTCTTTTTCCCACGGTTGGCTTGGGTCATGTACTTGCACCAAAACCCAAGATACTGTAATTCAGATACTGCAAATCTCATCTACTGGTATTTCTTTAGAAATTAGCATCTGGTACTTGATTGCATTAGCAAGACAGAAATATTCGTCTTCGTGTCTGCTTGCCGAGCATAAAATGCTAATATTGCGACGTTCAGAAACAAAAGAGGCTCACAATACCTGAGGCCACAACCAGGTCTCTTCAGTTGGACCCTGTCCCCAGACAGGAACATCGCTCTGCCATGTTTATTCATGTTTACTCCTCCTCTCCTGCCCCGTGGGGTTTTTAGAGTCATTATCGACCAATCGAATAAAAGAGGCAAAAAGAAAAGTCATTTAGTTCTCCAATTCACACGGATGAAAAATATCATGTGCTTAAACTAAAGCGTCAAACATAACTGGGTGACCACCATCGATTTAATCAAAAGCTTCCACAGAAGGAGATTCTACAATTATTTTGTTCAGCTTATTCTGATATTAGGTGGCATCTATTGCTCCACACTTCAAAGGCACCCTTCATCTCTGTAGAGTTACTCTCTGTAGGAGAATAACTAATACTTCTTGTCTTTGGTTACATACCGTATATGGGGAACCCCAAGAGACACTTCTCGTTATATTAATTAATGCTTTCAATATATTAATACATTAATTTACAAGAAGATACATTAGCATCAAAAGAAATGATGGCAAGGTCAACACACTCCTGCCTAATATTTTACCAAGACCATCTGGTTTGGGTTTTTTTTTTTCAATCAACCTTTTGAATGCTAGACAGTGAATAATTTTTTAAAATAAACAAGTACTCATAGTGATGGGTAAGTTTGTGTTACATTAACACGAGGTACAAGTCACACACATTTTAACAAGTCCATTGTGTGACAGACCTAGAAGCTCTGTGATGGCCCCTTTGAATAAGGGATTTCCCCCAGGATGAAACTAAGGCTACCCTATCTATACTGAAAAAAATCTTGGTTTTCAGACACCGCAAGGACTTTTCTGAACCTTTTAGCACCAGCAAGAAATTATTTGTGAGCTTGTGGCCAATGGAGTAGCCCTAGTAATCCCATTTTTGGTCTGCTTTTTTGTCTTGTCCAGCTGTCTTACCAATTTTTTTCCCCCAGGTTTTTCTGTATGATATGAACTCTACCCTTAACCTTACTCTGCTTCAGCTGATGGGTGTACAGATAGTTTCCCTGCATGGACGTTTTTAATTGAATATTATTTTAGATTTATTTCTACTTTGTTTCATTGCACGAGATGGCGGGGCACATAAATCAAATAAAAATAACACAAATGCATAAATGTAAATAAATAAATAAATAGTACACTGCTCAGGTTCAAAAGACTGGGAGGCAACTGACAAATGCAGTAAAGAAAGTATGTGAACACAATACATAAATTCCTGAAATTAAAGTCTTGTTGTGTTTTGTTCTCCCACTCTTAATAGAAGTAGTGTTATTTGTAAGTGGAGTGAAGAGTGAAGTGAAGAGATTAACCCTCCTGCTTAAAATTTAGGAGAGGACTTATAGCAATATATTTTCCCCACAGACTTTTTAGATTTTTTAAATAGTTTTCTGTTCCTATATTGCCTTTTCGGACATATTTTAGAGCTAATTAAGGTTTGACAATGTCTCTGATTATTAAATTAATAAAGATTAAATAATGGGATAGCAAAGAAATTCTATTGTAGCCAGGTAAAAACATGGGGAAGAGCATTTCACCTTATATCTCAGCTATAAGAAAATATAATTAAGCATCTCTCATGTATTTTTGTCTCCCCATTTGAAAGAAGGACACCATGACAACCAATTGGTGGAAAAGTAACAATTCATGCCTATTAGTGGAAGGCAGAAGCTAGCCATGGGAATGATGAAAGTGATTTTAATAGTTAAGAAAGGACAGTTTGGTGTCATTTGAAAGAGTCTTCCAAGAAGAAGGCTTGAATTTGATTGGGGTGTGGGATTGGTTGTATCCTTGGACATTCTAGTATGAATTCAGCTTGACACAGCTTGGAACTGGAGGGGTATGGAGCCTTCAGTCAAAACATAGGTGAAGTGCAGCACTTCTACCATCTAAGACAAAACAAGAGGAGAGTGGAAGAACAGCATGGACATAATCAAAGTGCAAAGAAAAGTGTTGCTAGGGGCCTCCTTTCAAAGTTGTATGATCTCACAGCCCAGAAACAGCCACCTTCTTCAAGGAAGACCTAGTTCAGATTTTCTGCCGAGACACGAGTTGAATTTCTAGTTTTTACAAAAGGTTTTCCAAGTTGTGTTATGCATCCAGTAGACCAGCTCTACGGAGCTGCTTTAGTTGTTGTGATAATAACAGTACTATTTGGAAAACAAATGGAGCAAAGTAGGCATCCAGCATTCTTTATCTCCTTCAGTTGTTGAAATTTGACAGGTGATCTGTTTTGTTTTGGTCTTTGGAGAACTTCTAGTTCAGAGGTGTCAAACTCGAGTAGTTGCAGGGGCATCATGTGATGTTTTGTGACTCCCCCCCTTTGGGAGTGGGCGTGGCCAGTGTGTGATGCATCCAGCCCACAAGTTGTGAGTTTGCTAGCCCTGTTCTAGATGTAAGCCCTTTCCTTTATTCCTGTGTGCATCTGAGCTTTTATTTATACGTGGGACAGACCTGGTCAAAAGAAATGTGAGCATTTTCATACTAAAAGCACTAAATCACATTTATGGAGTTGTGTCTCGATAGCTTTAACCCAACTGGCTTTTTTTTTTTTTTAAAGATAAATTTCAAAACCTCAAAACAAGAAGAATCACCCTAATATTTTCCACATTTGAAGCATATTTACATTTCTGTTCAATAAGACTAGGAAAAAAATCAGCAAGAAGAAGTTCTACACGGAAACAGTAACGTATCAAAAGGCCCAGTTAGTTAAATGCATTCCTCTGTTTCTGAATTTCTCAGCAGACGTCAAAGACAACCGTAACTAACTGAAACACTTAAAAACAAAACAAAACATGAATATTGATTGCTCTGAAGTACTGGAAAGTCAGCATCTGCAAGGTTCAAAAATAAAATACCAGAAAAAAAAAAGAAGAAGCTGATGTAAAGTGAGTGTCTGAAAACAAGAATGCCTGAGGTTACCAGAGGTTGTCTGTGGCAAACACGCACAAAATCACAAGGCAGAGAAATGACAGCAAAATGTGTCATGCAAACAAATAGAGTTGATTTTCATGGAATTGTTTTGCATGCAAATCTTGGGGCTTCAGTTTGCAGTCATATTTCCAGCGGGTCTTTTCCAAGGGGGTTCCCTCCTTGGAACTGGGACTAGCAGTTCCTAGAATTCTCAACCAACAGGACTGAAGACCGTATTAGCTGAGATAGCTGGGAGTTGTATTCATGTCATTTAGTGATATTTGGCTGGGGAAGACTAATTTAAACTAACACAATAAAACTTGATAGACTTTGCTTTCTTTTAGACTTTTTTTAATTGAATCTGGGCATCAACATAAGATTAATCCACCTTCATATATATTGTCTTGAAAGTTTATAGTAATTCTAATTCAGATGTATTAGCCTTTAAGGAGAATTTCAACCATACAATATATTTAGCATGTTTATCTTTCTTTTGGACATTAATATTGGGGCACAGGCAGGATACTTGTTTCCATAACACAATCCTGGTCCAGATTTTGGGGGAAGGGTAGTTTCTTAAAAAAGATGCGTTAGAAAGCCCAACTGTAACTTGAAGAATCTCCACTCCACTTTTCCTCGTTCCCTTTCTTTGATCTTTCTGCTGAGGTTCAGGCCATTTTTACCACGTATACGGTATACTGTATATGCATTTATACATACTTAGTGCTTTAGGCAATGTGATGGTTTAGTGGTTAAAGATGCTGAACTTGTCAGCTGAAGAGGTGACAGCCCTGGTTTGAGACCCTAACTCCATGCAATGGGATGAGCTCCTGTTACTTGCCCCAGCTCCTGCCCACCTAGCAATTTGAAAGCATGCAAATGTGAGTAGATAAATAGGTACCACTTTGGTGGGAAGGTAACAGAGTTCCATGCACCTTCGGCCTATAGTCATGCTGGCCACATGACCATGGTAGAGGCTTTGGACAAGGCTGGCTCCCTTGGCCAAGAAACGGAGATGAGCACTGTGCCCTAGAGTCAGACATGACTGACAGGGAAACCTATACCTTATAAGCAATGAGACACCAACAGCTAAGCTGAGGAAGGAGGTTTGGTGGTCAGTATAGGGATCATGTTGAATTGTGGCCTTTGAACTGATTTAAATGGGCTCTTCTCAGAGCCCTAGATGCAAGTTATGCTTGAAATCCAAATTTTGTTGTGGCACCTCAAGGTCTCCTGAGGTTACTTCACAGAAGAAAATTTCCAAGTGGGATGTGAGATGGCTGCGATAAATCAAAGGTTTCATTTTGTTCCGCAACCAGTTTTGATTATTCCTGAGGAACAATCTCACAGGTAGTCAAAAGTATGGTTGGATGACTCTGTACACAGAAGGCAAGTTTTTAGCTAATGGAGTTTCATTCAGTGACTGCTGTTTGCACTGATGATTTCAATAGGAAGTTGATTGGGTCCTTTTGAGGAAGCCATTAGGATCATATCAGCTATCAACTCTATTGAAACAAAATGACGTTTTCGATCAATGCCATCTGTAATGGGGAACGTTATTCTGCATTTCTCCCTGACTCCAGGCAATTAGTTTCAGCTGTCAAAATTAAGTGAAAAAAGTTTCCAGCTTTTTTTTTTATGACAGGCATTTTTTTCCCTTTCCACCTAGCCATTTGGCAAGGAAACTGCTAAGACCTTAGATCTGTTCTGTTTACTAGTAAGTGTGATGAAAAGAGTAATTAGTTACACCTCAACAACCTCCAAGCACTCTGATCCTAGTTTTACTTTCCTGAAAGAGAAGTAACAGGTATCTAAACTGGGAGATGATGGAGATTGAATCTGACTTCAAGCTATCTTCATCTTGGATTTCCCGTCTTTACTGGAAAAATTGTCCAAAAGGAGTAAATATTTGTTTATTAAATTGCTGATGCTTTTTGAACCACAAAAGCACTGTAAGCGATTTTCAGTAAGTGGTGAAAGCAACGTTTTTCAAAGTAGGGAAATGATTTAGTCAGAAAAAAGACAGCTGTTGCAATAAAAACATAAACCTCCAGCAAAGAACCAGGAGCTGAACCAATTGTAGAGTCCTGAGTGATCCACAACTGGATTTTCAAGCAGTGTCAGAATAACATGCCACTTTTCCGGCATTTGGCTTTGCTGAGATTTTCAGCTGTCCGCTCTAAAAAGCTATTTTTAAAAAAATATCGGGAAGAGTAAGCATCTGTTTGGAGCTTAAACCTAGATCCAGACTCAGAGATATTTTTAGTAGGCAGGAATTTCAAGCAACGGTCATCTAGGCGGGATTTAAAAAACAAAGTCAGAGGGAAGACTTTAATGAACACACCGAGAGCAGCAGGTGATGGGGTAAAGGTTTTGTCGGCAGCTAGATATTCACCGTAGAGAATGTAATCAGGCAACTGCTGCCTATAAACAATAATGGAAAAAGAAAGACAGTGTATCTTCACACAGAGGGGAACATGGAGGGAGAGAGAGAGATTATTAGATTGGAATCCAAGGAAAACACAGGTTTGAGAATCAGCCTTACCTGTCACAGACTGTCAGTGTTTGTAAAGGCTTCATATCTTACCATAAAAATTTAGTGATAGCTGTGTCCTGTTGATCTTTGGCCAAGCATCATCTTCAAGTTTGTCCTTGTTCTGGGAAAGTCTTGGATTATAAGAAATAGAGTCAGGAGTAATAATTAAAAATATATATTTATTGGACTTTATGTGGAAGTTAGAGCTCATATCAGGGGTGGATTCTACCTACCTTTACTACACGCGCACACCTAAAGCGCGCTACCACGCATGCGCAGTAACTCTTTTTCAGAAAAAATCTCAAAAAAAGCTCTCTGCGCATGTGCAGAAGACTATTTTTGCGGGTTTTTTAAAAAAAAGGTAAGTTTGGGGGTGCAGGTGGGCCCGGGTCTGGGACGCGGAGAACCAGTTCGGTGACATCACAACGTCACCGCTACCGGATTGCGCGAACTGGACTGAACTGGGAGCAACCCACCACTGGCTCATATGATTTGCAAATGACTATAAGAGCTGTCTTGAGCTTCAGATCCGCACAAGAAATTTATTTTTCTTTCCAATTATGGATAAAAAACAATCCAAATCTTATTGGAAATTGGAACTCAAAAAATATCCCTGTGGTGAGATGGGCAGCAAACACATTTAATAAATGAATGAATGAATGAATGGTTCCTTATAATGAATTATGTCATTGGTCCAGTTGTCTCAGTATTCTTGACACTGACTGGCAGTAATTTCAGGCCACAGTCATTGGGGACTGAAACTGAATCAAATTATATGTAAAGCTTTAATCCCTGAGGTGGCTGGAGACCTGATCAATGGATATTACTGCTGGATACCAGAGTACATTGCCTGATTTGTGGAAACATCTTTTCATTTGACTAGATTTTTGTTAAAAGCTTTGCACTTTGTGTATTGCATGGTCTCTTTGGAGTTTAACAAGAATAAATATTATTAATGCTCTATTTTATTATTCTGCTACTAAATATTTAATACATTTTCACATAAACCATCATATCTACCTTATTTGGTTGTTATAAAGAAAAAAAAATGAGAGCAAGGAGTGTTTTATATATAT
>JANHFM010009824.1:20098-30847 GCA_032468115.1 Grayia smithii
CCCGCCCCCAGGCCCTGCCTGAGTCCTATGAACCACCCCCCTCCCAGGTCCCCTTAAAATCCTAATTAAAAACCCATTTAAAAAACCCTCAAACCCCGCTTTAAGAAATGCCACCTCTCGGGGTCCCAAAACCCATCATTAAGGGAGGTCTTTTTTAGGGAGGAGGGCCAGACCTGTGAGGGGGGGAATCTCGCAGGGCATAAAGTTGTGCAGCAGTATAAGCCAGTTGGTGGAAGGGATAGATGATAGGGAGGCAGCTGTGGGTGCCGGTTGATGAACAGTTTCGAGGAGGCGGCACTGATAACAATAGGGCTCCGAGAATTCCTGGAACTCCACTGCCCTCTCACGGCAGTGGAGAGGTCATAAAGGCTACAACGATCTGCCGGTGGGTGGTAATGTCTCTAGTCGCCCTCTCACAGTGGCTGAGCCAGGAAAGCCGGCAGCGACACTGATCGTTATCAATGATATATATATGCAAGTCTTGGCGTATTCTCCTTAGGGAGAGGGTTGTACTAGATGACCTCCAAGGTCCCTTCCAACTCTGTTACTGTTAAACTGTTAAACATGCTGTTGTCCTAATTTCACAGAAGCCCCAAACTTCCATCTTGCCAACTCTTAGAATACTAAAAAGCAGATAGAGATTTTGTTGCCAGAATAAAGTAGATGAGGTTACATTGGAAAGTGAAGTACTTATTGGAATTCTTGTGTTAGCGGAAAATAACACATGAGCACTCAAGAAAGATAACTGGATTCTGACACCCTGGGTTTTTTTTGCTTAAAATCTACTTTATAAGATAAAAGAATTGACGAAAGTAGTGGAAACCCAGAGATTATTAGACTATTATGACAATAAAAGTCATTCATCTGCAAAAAACTTGCTATTACCAGAAGCTCAGAGGTAGTTTAGGACTCTGTCTGCTTTTTAAGTTCCTCATCATGATGAAACAACAACAGAGATTAAGTTTGGCCTAAATATGGAGCCTGATTAGCCCAAATCTCAGTGCCAACAAAAATATGGGAAACAAAATGAATTCATTTTATTCACAAAGTGTTAAAGCAACCTATACCATTTTTAACAGTCAAACAGCAATGTTATAGGAAGCCATGAGTTTGTTTGACAAATGGAAAAAAACTCTGCCAAGAATTATTTCAGATCACAACATGAAATTCTATCCCTACTCCCCCAATAAATAGAGAAACAACATAGTCACACAGACCAGAGTATAAAATCTGGATAATACATGAAAAAATAAATCTATAAGAAGAAATTGTGAGAGAGCTTACAAAACTGGCAGCTTCTGACATTTTTGTTCTCTTTGTGTGCAGCACACAAATCAATCAGAATTTTGTCATAAATGACATTCAGTTGCCAACTTAAATTTGTAAAGTTAAAGTCTACCCTAAACCAGATTGAAATTTAACAGGACCTTTTTTTCAAGATGCACATGATTATATGCCAGATGTGCTCCTAGCCACACTGCTGTGTTATGGAGTTCTGCTTCCCCTCCAGAGATTTGAAATGCCTCATAGATTCTCAAGAACATTATGGTTCATAACAAGATAACACCTGTACAATATTTCCCACTTGTAATAAGATGCCAACCAGTACAAGATTTCACTTCTTATTTGAGGGAATCAGTCACAAAATACAATCCAAGAGTCCCATTACAATAATGAGAACAAGTATGTCTTCAGCTACACTTGTAGCTGAAAGCTACACTTGTTCCAGAAAACACTGGAACAAAAATTTGCTTAAAGAATAACGACGGTGTACTCACAATGGTAAACTCAGAGGTGGGTTCTACTTACCTTTACCAATTCTCTTCCTGCACGCGTGCGTGATTTGTGCACGCGCATTTGCTTTGCTTGCGCGCGCACCTAAAGCACGCTACCGCACATGCGCACTAACATTTTTCAAGGAAAAACCTTGAAACAAGCGTTCTGTGCATGCACAGAGTGCTATTTTAGGGGGGGTTACCAGAAAAATGTAAGTTCGGGCACGCGGGTGTGCCCGGGTCCAGGCTGCAGAGAACCGGTTCGGTGACGTCATAACATCACCGCTACCGGATCGCGCGAACCAGACCGAACTGGGAGCAACCCACCACTGTGTAAACTTGTATGGAATGACATTTTATTTTGTTTTTCAGGGGTCTTTCTTTTTAACCCAATTTCTGAGTATTACACAAGAAAATGAAAAGACTGATCAAATAGAGAAAGTAAGGAAAAGAATACATAAGGAGGTCCATTGGGTTGAAAAGAAAACTTTCCATGTCGTTCAATAATGTAATTCTAAAAGGGATACTTTTTAAAAAAGAATATTGAAAAAAATGTCATGCCAACAGAAAATTACTACTTTGTAATTTTGATGCTTTCGGTGTAGTTTCTTCAATCAACCAACCTAGTGTGGCCAGGGACAAAAACAAAGCTGGAGGCTATTTCTAATGAATTTAATTAATGAATAATACAAAGTCATGTACTAGTACAAGTCAACTAAGATAGTAGCACTGTGAATCACATTGTATAATGGGTGACAGTTGGCCTGGTGGTTAGAGCACTAGACTAGAAACCAGGAAACTATAAATTCTAATCCTGCCTTAGGTAGGAAAGCTGGCTCGGTGATTTTGTACCAGTCATGTTCTCTCAGTCCAATCCAACTCACATGGTGGTTGTAGAGAAAATAAGAGCAGGAAGGAGTGTTAGGTTTGTTTGCTGCCTTGAGTTATTTATAAAAATAATCAAGGTGGGATACAAATAAATCTTCACACTTTCACACTGCAGAAAAAACAATTATTACCAACCTGCTTTCCACTGAGGACCTGTATACTGCAGGAGTCAAAAAGAGGGCTGTGAAAATATTTAAAGACCCCTCGCATCCTGGACATAAACTGTTCCAACTCCTACCCTCAAAACAACACTATAGGGCATTGTACACCAGAACAACTAGACACAAGAACAATTTTTTCCCGAACGCCATCACTCTGCTAAACAAATAACTCCTTCAACACTGTCAAACTAATTACTAAGTCTGCATAACTATTAATCTTCTCATCGTTCCTATCACCCATCTCCCCCCACTTATGACAGTATGACTGGTATCCTTGTTGCTGGTATCCTTAAGATTTATATTGACTGTTTCCTAATATGATTTGATTGCTTACTTGTTCCATGTGACTATCATTAAGTGTTGTACCTTATGATTCTTGACGAATGTATCTTTTCTTTTATGTCCACCAAGAGAGTATACACCAAGACAAATTCCTTGTGTGTCCAATCACACTTGACCAATAAAGAATTTTATTCTATTCTATTCTAGTTTGCATACTTTGGAATATTTTTGCAGTCTCCTCCATTTAAAAAAAAATACAATTCATTCATATTTAAAGATATACAAACTATGAGATATTTAGTAGTGCTAGTGAACCTTCCACCTGCAACCTCTAGCCCCAGTAATGGGATGCTGAAACTCCAAAAATCTCTTTCAGAAAAGCTGAGGGGAACCAATGCGATTAGAGAATGGCTGCATTAAAAAAATACTTTTGAGCATCTTCAAAAGGCATTCCCACAGGTGTCTTGTCTTTTGCTTTTTCTGACAAGCAAAAATGCACAGAGACAAAAAAGTGTGCTTCATCATCAATCACCATGTTCTACTTGGGGCCATTCTCTTCCCCTCCTCTTCCACCCACTGGGAAAATTAAAGGTATTTCTAAATTCAGATCATAAGTATCTAGCTGATGTCTAGTCACAGAAGAAAGAGGCAAGATTGGCCTTTCATTCCGGGCCATGCCTATCTGTCAGGTGAGTTGTGAAGTTAAAAAAAAAAAAATCTTCTGAGGACTCTGTTCCTGAAGAACAAGTCTCCATATTTATTTTCTTTTTAATGTATCTGCACATATTTCTCAAGTTTGTTAATGCATGGAAAACCTTGAGGCCTTCCTCAAACTTAGTTATTCTCCACATCCAAGGAAAGAACCTACTTCTGAAATACACAGAAACTGCTGCACTTTTCAGTTTCTGCACAAAATAGTCTGTCCATATTGGATGAGAAGCTTTAATCACTTGCCCATTACTTTTGTTTCAAGGCAGAGGAGCAGAGCAGAAGGGAAAAATAGTCTTGCATCTTCTCCCAAAGCAGTCAACTCTCATTTCAAGCAGTAGTTGCAAAGAGCTGTTTCAGCAACTAAGAGTTTTTCAGAATGAGAATCGTAATAATAAATAAAAACTTCACTGCAATGAGATATCTTACCATCCATGTCATTTTTAATACAAAAAAAGATAAATACTGTAAGCCAGACCTGATTTAAGCATTTTCTTTTGCAAGCCACTCTGCCAGCAGGGTTGTTATCTCCATGATTTGCCTCGAAATAACAACACTGCAGAGATCTGGGAGCCGGAGAGATTCCACATAATAACAGTATTTTGTTTTCATTGCCTACCGATAAAAATAATCACCTGCTTTGCTTGACATCCCAGGTACCAACTGAGTGTAATTGACTGTTGTCCAAGTGGCGGATGTCAATTGGCATTCCACAGACTGTCTCTTGCCAGCTCAGGGCTATCTGCAGAGAGGACCTGTGTGATTTATTGACAAAGGCAGCTTTGCTCTTCTGTCTCGAATTCACTCTGCAATCATTCAGAATAAGGCAAGACTAAGCACAGCATTGGAATTGCTTGTTTTTACCTTTGTAAGTCAGCCCAGGAAAGAATCTTTAGTTTGTCATGAAGCTACTCTTGGAGTTAATGTTATGAAGCTATCCATAATGTAAAATGAAGAAGTTGCTTTAAATTTACTCAGGGTTTCCTTCACTCTAGCTACTTGGTGGGAGGGGGGAAACGAAGAGGGGCGAGAGAAAGGCGAGTTCATTTCAAGTTCTAGAATTAAATCTCTTTATATCCTTGCCTTCTGCACCTCCCATAGTACATAAAAGTGCTGAGACTGGTGACACACAGCATGGAATTAGACAAACTATTTTAAAAACTTCCAACTGGAGCAGCTCTAAAACACAGCAACATTAGCAAGCTCTTGGAGAGGAAATGCATTTAAAAAAAAAAAGCAACAGGCTTAAAATATTATTTTCCAAAGACCTAGATTTTTTCTTTGCTTCTCTCATGGTTTTTTTTCCTGGTCAAAAACACAGAACCACTTGCAGAGGATGGGGGGGGGGGGAGTAAGCACTAAAGATTATTGACAGAAGACATTCTAGCTGGACCTTCCATGCCCATTTTGGGGGGGAAGCCAAAGAGTGCTATGACAATTAAAAATAAAGGTATAAATATAATATGCTACCTTTCATAAAATGATTGTTCCTGCTTGCAAATGTCACAAAAAAATGCATATAAAGCATGGTGGATGTATCTACTTCTATAACTATAGTGCATCTTCCTGAGATACTATGAAGAGGCAGTTTGGTCTACTGGTTAAGGCACCAGGCTAGAAAGCAGGACATCATGAGTTCTAGGCCTGCCTTTGCCATGAAAATCAGCTTTGCACCAGCCACTTGCTCCTAGCCCAACCTACCTCATAGGATTGTTTTGGGGGGAAATAGGAGGAAGGTGTGTTGGATAGTGATTTGTTTGATTATTAATCTACAAAGGCTAGTGCTATGAGTTCCATTTTTGTCTGAAATGTTCTGTTCAGTCTTCACTCCTATCTCCATTTCAGAGCACCCAGAATGATTAAAAAATCCAATGTTATATAAACAGAATTCCATTCATATAAGAAGTTGTCTTGATCCCTTTTCTTACCTATTGGCTCCTCTCTACAGAAGATTAGCAGGAGACAGTTGTAGATAGAGGTGAAGGAAGAATATGAGGGGATAAGTAGCTTGATGCACAGAGAAACTTTGGACTACAAGTCACGTAAGTGGTGGTGACAGTGAAGGTTACCGAAATTATGAACTAAAATATCTGGAGGCCATCAGGTTATCACCATTGGGTATGGACCAGGGGTGAAATCCAGCAGGTTCTGACAGGGTCTGGAGAACCAGTAGCAGAAATTTTGAGTAGTTCAGAGAACTGGCAAATACCACCTCTGGCTAGCCCCAGAGTGGGGAGGTAATGGGGATTTTGCAGTATCCCTCCCCTGCCACACCCATCAAGCCACACCATGCCCACCAAGCCATGCCCACAGAACCGGTAGTAAAAAAAATTGGATTTCACCACTGGTATGGACATCATAAATGTAATCCACACATTACATTGGCTGTTTACAATCAAACAATACAAATCTTTTATACAGTACATAGAAGATTGTTTGCAAGATCTATTATCATATGAAAAGGAATAACCACAGAAAAACAGATTGAGCTTGGAAAAGCATACCAAACAGCAAGACAAGGATATGTGAATTCATATGTACTACCCTGTATTTAAAATATTGCTTAAAAGAAGGAGGTAAATGATTCAACATTCAAATAAATACATTCTTTGCAATGGTTTTTTTTTCAAACACATCTAGTTTTGTTTATTTGTTTCAACTTGGCAACTACTGTACTAGTGGAAAAGACCGAAATCTCCTTCCTTCCTTTTAAATCTGACTGCCTTGCCTAAGTAAACAGATTTTTTTGAAAAGCTGTAATTGTATAACTTCAAACAAACACTAAAACAAACATGCTTATTTCATTGGATTTTGAAAAGAAAAAACAAACTCAGCTCATTCAGATTTCCATTCCACTAGAGTAAAAAGTACCAAGGATTTCTATGGCATCCTTAGGACATTATATAACTTGACAGCATTCTCTTACCCTTTGGGCAGGTTCAATAAATATAAAATGTTTAAACTAACCAAAACTTCTTAAACTCTCTTTCTAATCAATGTTTTGCTTCATAAAGGTCATGTTTCTGAAAAAAAATCCCTTTTCATTGGGTCCTGAAAATCTCCCCATGAGAAACAACTCTGTAGCAAGGTGTGATAAGGTAGAGTTATTCAAATATTTTTTCTGGTTTAGTCTTCTCCAATGAGATGGATATGTTCGTCCATAAAATTATGAGGTTTGACATGATTGTGCAAGATTAAAGGTAGAGATGGTTAGAAACATGAAATAGCTAATACTTTGGAATCAGTGTAATTCTCTCGTTTAAATAAACTCAAATGCTGTGGGAACTTCAGTACTTCAAAGGACCCATATGTGCAGACTCGTTGGAACAGCCAGATCAACTTGAAGAAGCTGGAAAAGACTTCAAGAAGCCCTATCCAGATGATGATGATGATGATGATGATGATGATGATGATGATGATGATAATGATAAATAGCATTCTTATTTAAAGCAGCCTACCGCCACCCGATGAATCCTTACTATGGGTTTAAGTTTTCATTTAGTGCACAATCTGAAGAACAATGGATCTTGTTGCTAATAATGATTCTGATATGAGGCTTACAGATGTTGATGCTGAACTATATCATCTCTGCAAAACTTGGGCAGTGGTGAAATTTAGCTGACTTAAGAGAGCAAAAGTTATCCCTGTCTTCAACAAGGGAGAAACAGGAATACAGAAAACAGACCAGTCACTCTGCTATGAGTAAAGATTCAAGAGCAGCTGATAAAGAGTTTTAGAAACACCTAAAATAGAATGGAGTAAATTACTAAAAATCAGTATGGATTTGTCAAGAACAAGTCTTGTCCAAATCATTGTATGGCAATTTTTTATGAGTTAATTTCCTTAATAGATTTATGAGACTTCCATAGATATCGTGAGTTCTGCAAAGCATTTAACAAAATCCCCCATTCCAATTACCAAGCAGTTAAATGCCAGCTGGATGGCAGGGCAATTGAGTGTATATACAGCTGGCTAAAAATTCATACTCATCTGTCATTATCATGATGTACTTCATCAAACTATAGCAAGGTATAAGTGGAGTGCCATAAGGTTACTTTTCAATATTTTTCATAAATGCTTTGGATGATGAGGCAGAGGGAATACTTATTAAATTTGCAGATGACACAAGAATGGGTGAAATGATTAATACTTTGGAAGATACAAACAAGAAAAAATGATTTTGATAGATTAGAAAAATAAATTGGAAGTAACAGAATGAAATTTAACAGAAGTTCTTCACTTAGGAAACTAAAATCAAATGCACAGGCAGGGAAAGAGGATACATGCTTAGTAATAGTAATTAGAAAAAGAAAAAAGCAGGTGGAATTTTAGGCTATAACAGTTGTATACAGTAATCTCCAAATTATAGAAAGTAGAACTTGCAATTTCTTTTGCATAGGGAATATTCCACTTCAGATATTTCCTGCTACAGACATGAGAGAAAGAACGTAGGAGTTAGAGTTAAACTATGATGGCAAACAAAAAAAAATGAGGAGCCTTCTAGCCCCTTTCCAGCTAACATTTATTTAAAAGGCATAAGCTTTGGCTAGCTGCAGATCACTTCATTAGATGCGTAGAGTTACTAGACTGATGTAGGATGTAAATCAGGGTGAGGAAAAAAGGGTGTGGGGTAACCTGCATCTGAAAACTGCCCTATCTTTCCCCATCTTTCCCCGCTACCCCTCTACTTGCATCCAGTTTAAGTCCTACTCTGTATAACTGATGAAGGAAGCTGCACTATACAAAAGCCTTAAAAAGTTACCACCAGACTGCCAATTCCTTTGTCATTCCAAATACTGTGTTCATTTGAGTCACAATACATTAAGAAGGCTGCAGAGGAACTGGGAAAGGTTCAGACAAGAGTAACAAGAATGACTGAGGTCGTAGAAACTACATCCTATGAAAAGGGATTAAAGGAGATGACTGAAGAACGAAAGAATATGATAATGGTGTTCAAAAATCTGAAAAGATTTCACGGGGAAAGTGAAGATCTATTCCACTCTGTGGGACACAAAATAAAGGATTTAAGTTACAGAAAAGCAAATTACAATTTAGAAAATAGTTCCTTACAAGATTCCACAACTGTGGAATCACTCCATCAGAAAGTTCTCTTCAGGAGTTGGATAACCATTGGCTGAGAATGTTTTAATTTATATCCCTGCTCTTAGTAAATGGCTTGATCTAATGCTCTAAATAACCCATTCTCTTTTCCTAACTTAGCCTTCCTTGGCCAAACTCTGAGCAAAACATTGTGAGGAAAACTTTCCTTATTCTTAACTGGGGGCATAGACAATTCAATTCAGGTAGCACACCTGTCCTCCTTTGAGATCAGCTTTACACTACACAGCAGAAAATTTGCTTCCCATTGGAAGGCAGTAACAAATTACTCACAAAGAAAAGTTGCTGTCTTTGCAACAGTTGGAGAAAATTTCATGGGGATTTCTGGAATGCAAATTCTTTCTGTTCTACTTGTGATGCATTTATAATTAAGAGAAACAATCTTGTTACTGTTGACCTTATTTTAGCAAGCTGTTTGTTTTATCTTCTTTTCCCCCTTTTTCATTATTGTGATGGTTATTAAGGATGAAGTTACTATTGTTTCATTAATACCATTAGATCTATTTAACATACTTTCCTTTCCATTAATTAGTTGAGCACTATAAAGTAACTCTAACTTTTTCCATGGTAGAAGATGGAAGGTGAAAAGAGAGGGACCTTATATTTCCTTGCAATGTTCAAGGGCTCCTTTTGTTTTGGAATAAACAAAGAAAACAAATCCTACACAAAAACTTGACTTTCTCTTCCCCTCCATTCAGATGTCCAGTCATAATTTTGCTCCATGATCTTTATTCTCTCTTCCACTTTTCCTTTACTTTTATTTCCTTCTTCCATCTTCTCCCCCAACCCAGGCAAAGTCAAAAATGAAGCCAACTGCCCTGATTTAAATTCTTTCCCATCATTTCCATCTTCTTTTCCACACCATGGGCCAATAAATTTTCCTCCTACAGTCATAATCCATTACCAATAAATTCTTTCTGAAAACCATTTTCTGCTTATAGGAAAAACTTGGTGGAATTTTCTTTGTGAAAAGAACATTCTGGGCCCACAATGCAGTTTTTTTGTTTTATATCTAAGGTTGTAGTCAACGTTCCAACATAGTCAAGAAACTTTCTGATCAATAATTTGCTATTTCCTTCCTTTTTTGATCAAGTTCTTCAAAACATTATAGGCATCATGGTAAGACTTTTTTATTATTGGTTATTCCTTTGAATTCTGATCAAAATTGAACTCTTTTGAAGCTCTGTATGTGTGTGTGTGTGTGTGTGTGTGTGTGTGTGTGTGTGTGTATTTATATATATATATATGCAAGTCTTGGCGTATTCGGGTCTTTTCCCGTGTAAGATTGAGAGTATGTTGGTGATGTTTCAAAGAGATCCTATATATGTATGCATATATATAAATGTTTTCTGAGGTTTTCGCAGGTGTTTGTATGTAGGTCTTTGGTACAACTTCTCCCAGAAGAACGAAGCTGAAGACACCAGCCTGAAGATGACGGATGAGACTTCGTCAAAACATTGCCCAGATACTTCCAATTTTACGTGGGAGAAAACCTGAATGACCAAAGATAGATAGATAGATAGATAGATAGATAGATAGATAGATAGATAGATAGATAGATAGATAGAGATATATAGATATAGATATAGATATAGATATAGATATAGATATAGATATAGATATAGATATATAATAGATAGATAGATGATAGATAGATAGATAGATAGATAGATAGATAGATAGATAGATAGATAGATAGAAATATATAATGTATAGCAATGAAGGGTGGCTCAGTGGCTAAGACATTGAACTTGTTGATCAAAAGGTTGGCAGTTCAGCAGTTCGAATCCCTAGTGCCACGTAACAGTGGAGCTCCC
>JANHFM010009824.1:141126-152874 GCA_032468115.1 Grayia smithii
GGAGTCTCCTTTTGCATTGCTTCACACATGGAAAATTGCTTCACACATGGAAAAATGAGAATATGAGGCATCCTGAAACATTGACAATGGTTGAGGAGAGGGATGGATAGGAAGGAACTGGAAGATCAGGATAGGCAGACTGAAAAAGTTATGCTGTACTGGGAGATGTTGATTAAAAAAACTGAATATCAACACTAGCTTTGTGTCTCAGCTGTTGCTGCTGCTCTTAGCCCTTTCTCTGCTTTTCTCCTCCCCTCAACAGTCATGTTTTATTTTGTGCCTGTACCCACTTTTCTCCAAAACAGTTTGCCAAACTATTTGGGCAAATTTCACACGAAAAGAGTTGTGCCATAGTGTATACCAAATGGTTTAGGCATGAATGTTTAGCAGATCCCTTGTCCTAAAGAAGCACTTTTCCTTATGTCATCCAATGCAGCTCGCATTGTAATGTATTGAGTAGTATTCTGCCCTAATGGCAGCTTTTGCATCATTTTAAGGGTAGTCTCAATCAAAATACCAGTAATTCCACTGTGAAATTATTATGAGAACATAGGACATAAGTTAGCACGTAGAGATATAGTTGGCACATCAGCAGAAATTAGGCATAGCTATCCTTATCATGATGGCCCCTTAACAGATTGGAATCAAAGAAGAGTTTCCAATTTCCCAGAATCTGTGCTACCTTTCTGGGCTCCAGAACTACTTATCTATAGCATCTCTGCCTTATCTGGATTCAAATGTAGGGTTTTTTTTGGTCCTTATCCAGTGCATTGCTGCCTCCAGGAAACTGCTAAGCACCTGACTCATTTGGGAAAACAGAGATATAATACAGATGACACTGTATTCCAAACTTCTAAATAGCCATTCTCAGCAGCTTCATGTAGATGCTGGAGAGGAGAGAAGAAAAATAATATAGAGCCCCATGGGATCCTTTAACATACACATTATCGGGATGAACAAAAAACACCAACTGTTACTCTTTGGTGACAGATGGTTATTAGATGCTGGACTAGGAGTGGGAAAATTGAAGTTCTAGTCCTCAATGGAAGTCATCTGGGTGACCTTGAGGCAATCACGTTCTCTCAATCCTAAGGAAAAATGCAGTGTGGCAAACCATTTCTGAAAATATTGCCAAGAAAGCTACATGAACTTACTGCATGCTGGAATCAAACCTGACTTATACACACAGGGACACACTAGTATTCGTGTTTTCCCCTTGTTTTGTTTTGTTCATATATTTGATTGCAGCAAGGTAGAGGCTTGCTGAATAAATAAAAATAATTAAATAAAAACACATCTTTAGCAATATTTCTTGTGGTATCTAGTAAGTAATCTAGAACCTTAGGATCCAGAAAAGTCTTCTTGAAAAGCAGTAGACCCACTGGCTGTAGATTCAGAATGGGAAGAGAAAAAAAATCTAATTATTATTATTATTATTATTATTTATTGCATTTATATGCCGCCCTTCTCCCGAAGGACTCGGGGCGGCTCACACAATCAAAAATATACAAAAATATATACATTAAAAGTGCGAAATATTATATCATAAATGCATTAATTTACTAATTAAATGTTTGTGTAATAGTTTCTCTGATCAAGTATTGGTTAACATCTATTGCAGCTGCCATAATAGTTATTATACAGATATGTAAGGAGGTGACACACAGAAGTGTAAGGGGCCTTCTAATCAGAGGTGAAATCCAGCAGGTTCTGACAGGTTCTGGAGAACCGGTAGTGGAAATTTTGAGTAGTTCAGAGAACCGGTAGTGGAAATTTTGAGTAGTTTGAAGAACTGGAAAATACCACATCTGGCTGGTCCCAGAGTGGGGTGGGAATGGAGATTTTGCAATATCCTTGCCCCAGGAAGTGGGGTGGAAATAGAGATTTTGCAGTATCCTTCCCCTGCCACGCCCACCAAGTCACATCCACCAAGCCACACCCACAGAACCGGTAATTTAAAAAAAAATTGAATTTCACCACTGCCTTCCAGTTATAACCTCAGAAAGGCCATCATGAAATTTTGCACATGCCCCCTGGCAGTTATATGATTACATTCTGGGCATTTGGCAACCAACTAGCCTTTACGACTGGTTGCAGTAGCCCACAGTGAAATGACCACAATTTGTGGTGGTTTTTTTGCCACTTCCAGCAAACATCCAGCAAACATTTGGCATTGGTTCATTTAACAGCCACAATGCTCACTTAATGACTGCAATGATTTGTATAACATACACTACAAAAAAAAATGATTCCATTTACGTGGGTGCCTCAACTTATGATCACAATGACTTATAACTGATCTCCAGTCTCAACTGTGGTTCTAACTTGAGGATTACCTGTACTGAGAGACTACTATTTACCAGAATATTGAAAATAATATATTCATCTCAGAATGTCAACATGTGGTTATCAACTAAGCCCTGTTTGTCTACTACTGTTGATGGTTTTGTTGTAAGGTGTGTTATATCACCAGTTAACAAATATGAAACATAGCAAGCTTGCCATAAAACCAGGTACAAAAGTGGGTAATATTTACCTTTGTTATGGTCTGGCCTTCTAGGTATTTCAAATGTTTGTTGAGAGGATTTTGAATCCATGTCATACAAAGTCCTGGATTAAAAATCCTAGAATTCAAACCAAATAACACCCTGTAATAATATAAGAAGTAATAATTAAGTCAAATCTGATTTTATGAAAAAGTAGAGTCTTATCTTCCATAGTCATGCTTTCTTGGTTGATTGGATAAATAAATAAGAATGTTATTGTAATGGTCAACATCGTGATAATTTAGTAGTTAGATTATTATTGGCTATTGACAGGAATAGCTCCAATAGCAAATAACAAGTCTAAATTCATGTTGAGGAAAGCCAACTTTGTGGACAAACTTTGTGGAGCTATGTCACATCTCAAGTTTTCACAGATTTCAGACTCTCTCAAAAAGAACTTAATCTAGACATGTGGCCTTACCAAGGCATTATAAAATGGTATTAACACTTCACGTGATCTTGATTCTATCCCTCTGTGCAAAAGGGATAGAATCAATTTGCAGAAGCAACATATGCATTCATTGATTTAAGCTACCAAAGCAAGGCTGAAGCTATAAAACCATTAAGCAAGTATAGTAGTTGTATCTGTATACAACATGAATGGATTTTGTGATAAATTTGTGATAAGCAAGTTTATGCAGAAGAAATAAACATATTTAGATCTAATTGATTGTAATAGTTGCAGTGGCAGGGGAAAAATTATCAATGGAATTTTCTGCACTGCTCATTCCTCAGTTGTAAATAAATTCCCCTTCATTGGTATTTCACAAAATGTTTTTCTTTTCCATATGATCTGATGATCTGTGATCTAGAATGGCCTGCAAAGCCTAAAAAAAGAGTCAGTTGTTCAGCTGTTGGATTGTTTGCTGTTTTGACTACAGTATTCTAGCAACAATTGCATTACTATACATAGTTCAGAGTAACTTTAAAAACTGTTTCCAGAATCTGAAAATGTATGCATGCAATCTATTCAAGCAACATACCTTTTGTTGTTATTTATATTCAGGAAAAGTAGAGGCAGGATGAGGCAGGATGAAAAAGCTATTAATTCTCACCACCACCACCCCAGTATTAACTACCTGATGAAGCACTAGAAAGCAAAAGATCAGTCTGAAGTGTAATCTGTCAACAACTCCGATAAGAGAATTAGTAAAACCAACAGCTGCCCTTGAATTTCATTGGGAGAAGAAAGTCGACACAAAGTACACTTACGTAAAACAGAGGGGACAGTGATGACAACAAACAAGCCAGTCAGACTACTGGCCTCAAATGAGCAAAATCAGACTGGAGTCTGCGTATCCCAAGTTGATGAAGACCAACTCAGTAGGGCTTAATTTTGAGTTGACACCTAGTTTTACAGAATGGTGTTTTAATGCCTCATATCCCACAGCCAGATACACCATACTGGGTGATGGTCTTTGCAGAAATACGATTCTTTTCTTATTTTAGAACATACAAGGCAGGTGGTGAGTGGAACTGAAATTAAAGCATCCTCACAGTCCAGATATCATTTTTCTCAAGAGTTGAGATAACACCAACTTGCAAAGATTTAAACTGCCAAGTTTTAAACTGTTTGGAAATGTCTACATCAGCCTTTCTCAGACTCATGCCATCTTTCAGAACTACCAAACAATATAGGTTTTGGTTCAATGGCTGAAGTTTCTGGGAACTGTCATCCACATGGCATCAAGTTGGACAAGGTAAATGAAAAAAAAATGTTAATCAAGGAAACAGATGGGATTGGTTGGCTGTATTAAGCAGTATCCGAGACAATAGGGCAAAGGTCTTCAAACTTGGCAGCTTTGTGGACTTCAACTCCCAGCTGGAGAATTCTGGGAGCTGAAGTCCACAAGTCTTAAAGCTGCCAAGTTTGGGGACCCCTGCAATAGGGCAATCATACAGGTGAAACTCGAAAAATTAGAATATCATGCAAAAGTTCATTTATTTCAGTAATGCAACTTAAAAGGTGAAACTAATATATGAGATAGATTCATTACATGCAAAGCCTTGATTTGTCATAATTGTGATGATTATGGTTTACAGATTACATGAATCATACTGTTGTATATATTCTATTAAGCTTTATTAAGAATTCTTTGGATAAATAATTATAAATTCAACATAATCTGCATATAATTTTGTTTTTGGTTTGAGAGTTTGATTCCAAAATGTCTATTATTCTGCTGCATCCTATAACAACCATCTTCTTGGTGGTTAAAGTTTAGTTTTGTATTCCATCTGCTTCTTGTGTGTTGTTAGATGAATGTAAAAATGTTTGGACAGAAAACTGAAATTCAGTTAATGTGAGGAATTAAGTTAATTCAACAAATGTACAAAACATTCATTTTTAAAACAAGAAATGAAAACCGTAGTTCATTTAGTTTGCAAATTTTTTCTACAAAAACTGTGTTAGGAATTTTCTTTTCTTTCATCTCTAAAGAGAGATGAACCTGACACAGCAGACTTCATAATGAACTATAATTTTACTACACAAAAAAATAAAATTTAAATCTAAACTTTGATTCTAATCTTTGCTTTTCTTCAATTTATTCACATCCCTTGTTTGATATCTGTCAGGATATAAAGAGTTAATAGCTGTAAACTGATGGAGGCAACCAGAAACTGATCCTATAGGATGAGGCAGCAGAGTTACTGTCACTTTAAGAAACTGGGTCAGAAGCTGCCTATATAAAGAAAGCCATTAGAGGGTGTTCCTTCTCCTCAAGCCTTCTCCTCATACTGTTCTCTCTTCATTGTATTTATAGCTGTAAAGGTATTTACCAGTAACCACGTATATGTTTGTAAATGTTTCACTGTAGATAAAACCACTGTTATTTATCTACAAAAGGGTCTGGGTGCTGTGTTATAGCTCCTGAGTTTATCTAATACTAGTTACAGTGCCTAAACTCTGACAATATCTCATTTCTATTTCATGTGTTTAATATCCATTTGTAGCAAGATAAAAATGATCATCTCTCCTCTTTCCATTGAAGTTTCTTTGCGCTGCAAAATGCACAAACTGATGTTTAATATAAGTGGCATAGCAAGATACGAAGGAAGTTAGGCTGTCCCACATATTTCCTATTAATGAACTACAAAAGCTCTGAACGACAGGCCACTTGTGTGTTTTTTGTTTTTGTGAAGTGTGAAGCTTAATGTCAGATGAGAAGCACCATACATTGAATTCATTTTCATTCTGAAAACCATACATGTCACAAATCACCTTCAGATAATTCTCAAAACTGACAAATCTTAGCAGAGGCTTTCTTTCCTAAATAGAAACAGATGTTTCCTATTTAAAAAGTTTTTAAAATTCATATCATGCCGTTATTAAGTATGTGAACAGTCTCAATGTATCCAAAATTAAATATGAGATGGAGATTGATAGTGGAAAATAGTATTTTTCTAATGAAGCAAATATTTTTAGGATAATGCAGTGTTTCTTAATCTTAACAGCTTGAAGATGCATTAACTTCAAGTCCCAGAACTCCCCAGCCAGCCTTGAAGTTCATACATCTTCAAGTCACCAAGATTGAGATAATTTTTAAAGCCCCGCATATGTTTCCAGCTAGCATTATTTTTTCCGTCTTCTCCTTAAAGTCTTGCCTCGTGCTTTTTTGCCCTCAAACACCGGCCTGGCTGTCACCATCTGCATTTCTTCCTCTGCACTGGAACTGCTACTCCTTGCTTCACTTTGTGCAGATACAACTTCTAGGCTACTTTTGTGACTTGCCACGTTTGATTTGAACATCTTTGCATTCTCCCCTTTTCTGTAAGCTTCATTCTCCAAATCACCAGCTGAAGACTCACTGGATGCCTCCGAGAGCAGAACTTCTCCTATGAAGCCACCACACAGAACACTCTGTTGCTCAGATGGTGGACATTTTTTCCGTTTGCTTCCTCGTTTCTGGCATCCAGCCCTTCCTTTATTGAATGCCTGCCCTTTCTTCTGTTTCAATTCTTTTTCTAGGACAGCAGTTGCCTCCTGGACTTCACTGTCTTCTTCTTCCTTCTCTTTTCTCTTCATGCAGGTCACAGCTCGGCGAAGCCTCTGACTCTTGATGGCTTGTTTTTCATGTTGTGCCAGTCGGAAGAAAGAGTCAATACGCAGCTGAGTCTACAAAAGAAAGAAAAGTACCCCTGTAAGAGTCTGTAAGGATTATGGAGAATACTATCTGCAGCAGAGAAATGCTACAAAATTCATATCCTTGACAAGAGAATATTTGTTCAGAGCTCCAGCTGCTTGTGCCTAGTCCTGATACATTTAAGGTAGAGTAAGGAATATCTAGCCCTCCAGCTTATGCTAGAATTCTCAACAGCCTCATCTAACACTGACAATGGTGAGGAATGTTGGGAAATGAAGTTCCACAACCCTTAGATTGCCAGATATCCTCTACCATCTCAAGATGTTTTATGGAGGTCAAGCAGGCCAATTCATCCCAAGTCTATATTCAGCTTCCATTAGGCTTGCTCCAATGTTCTAATAACTCACCCTGGTCTCTTAGTAGCCCCATTTAGGTTTCATTTTTGTTGGTATAGAAGGATTCTACTGAAATAAATAACAGATTCATGTCCTATAGATGTTCTGGCCTCAGTACAGGCTGCAACGGGCAGTTGCTCTTAGAGCTACCTACACAGCTTTTTAAAAGCTTTCCCAGGGCTTGATACCAGACTGCTTTCATGGATAGCAACCTGCTTATTTAGACAACTTTTAAGAAGCAATCATTTTGTACAAGTTGCTGTTGTTTGTATTGCCATTTATGTCATTAAAATATTAACCCTTGATGGCTGCATGTTTACTTTATGCTTCCTGTCAGAGTTTATTTGGAAAAATTATAAATTATTAGAAAAAAACATGCAGATTGCTAAATAGCAGCAACCAACAACTTATACAATTGTCAGGACTGTTATATTTTTGTGCTTTTTTTACATATATATTTGGCTAGATTTGACCCTAACCAAGTCTGAGATATAAAAAAATCAGACTCCCTTCATCTATAATCTTTTTTGCCATTTCTAATCAGCTACTACATGACTGAAACCTAGCCTTTTGACAATGAACCCTTCATCTAATCAATTCTAAATACTGGGATTATAAACACTGTGCATTCAAACAGTGACTCTGCCATTCCCTATGGTTGCTTTCAATCTCTGAACAAACAGGAATATTCTGGGCAAAATAGCCTGCTTTATTCCAGGACACTGACCCGTGAAAACAAGTGGTCTAGATATAACTTTTGTCTACTCAGTATTAAGATTCAGTACTGCTCTTTTCAGACTGTATATAAAGTAACAGTTCTGAAATAGTGAAACACATAGCTTACTTTATTGTATTTTCGTCTGATCCAGCCAATTTTTATACCAAATTCTAATTAATTACCTTTTTAAAAATTTATTTTCAGAGATGTTTCAGTTCCCACAACTGATATAGTATGATAACTTAGTTAAATATGGATTATATATTTTGTGGAAGGGAGAAATATAAGCTTTATTCATTATTACATGTACATAGATAGTTTTGTAAGTTTATGGCAAATCTGACCCGGACACTTCAAGTCCACCCAGACCACTGTCAAAGAAAAGGTTTCATTTTCAGTAATACCTGTTGAATATTCAGTTGTTTGAGAACAGGAAAGAGAACTTCGTCAGTTTTTAACTTAGTCCATCCAAAATTACTTTGGCAAAATATGCAAACAGTTAAGGACCAGTAACAAGCAAGCATTCCCAAAAGATTTCTAAAGATGCGTCTGAATTAGACATTTTGAAGCCCTTTTGCCAATGTTGAAGTTACATTACTCTTCACATGCAAAAACTGTATTCCCAAAGTATTTTGTACTGACAATTGCACCAGGCAAGTAAACAATTATCACTTTTTAAAAAACCAATAAAAATCAAATATGGGATTCAATATGCTGAGCTTCTTAATTTTATTTATACTAGGGTAGAGATGCTGCATCAACCAAACAAATAACATGTAATATATAGCGAAGTGCTACTAAATAGTATTCAGAAAAATTAAATTTGCACTAGCCAGGTAAGTAATTTATTAGCTACAGAATCTAGAATTCTTTCTTTCAAAGAAGGACACAAGAAACCACCGTACTGAAAGACAGTTCATCTATGCCAGGGGTGTCAAACTCAAGGCCCATGTGGTGCTTAGATCTAGCCTGCGGGGCCACCCTGGAAACAGTGAAGGACCAGCCTGTGGTGCCTCTGCCAGAGAAAACAGTGCTCGGGAGGGCTGCACACAGCTCTCCAGAGCTCTGTTTTCACTGGCAGAGAGTTGCAGGAGGCTGTCACAGCCGAAAACCCAGGCCACCACAGGCTTCCCTGACACAAGTGATGTCGAGCTGGCCACACCCACCCAAGCCATGCCTTCCCGGCCACACCCACCCCGAGGTCAAACACAACCCTGATGCGGCCCTCAATGAAATTGAGTTTGACACCCCAATCTATGTAAACATTTGCACTAGAATATCTTTTTTTAAAACAATTTGTTAAGGGAACAAATGTTGGAAAGGATATTCTCTAATTTGTTCCACATTAGGTCTTCCCCAAGCAAAGGATGCCTTTGATTCATCCACCACAGGGTGCAAATACGCTTCCGCCACAGAAAGATTTGGGAAACCAGGAGCAATTTCTATGTGCCGCAGTTTTTTCTTCACTTTAGTATCATATGGATTGGGACGTATTTTCTTATTCTTTTGAGCCTCAGCCCACCATTCCCTAAAAAGGAAGAGAGTGAGAAAAAAAGAGGCATATTTAAAAAAATGATTTGATTTAGGCTTTGGAAATGAAAAAAATGAAAGCCCCATAATGAAAATTACCTACAGGAGTTTCAAGAGAGGCTCTAGTCCACGTCCAGGGAACTCATTCAAAATCTCCACTGCAGTTACATAGCCAACATTAGGGATGCCCTCAGTGTAGTCGCTGCCCAGGAGATAGGCCAGATTAATCAACTTGTTTCGATCCAAGCCTGAGGGGAAAAAAGGAAGTGATCATGTGCAAGTTATCAGGTAGCAAGATAAAAAGAATGTCTTTCTTTCTTTCAGGGATTCAAACAAGGTAACCTGAGGCAAATTACAACAAAAACAAACAATAAACAAAAGAAGCTAAATATACAATATAAAAAAAGAACAACCTCATATATAAAATATAAAATGATCACCAATAGGGATAACTAGTCAACTAAAAGAGGACTCTGCTCAACTGGACCTAAATACCTTGGGAGGGGTGGGGGAGTTATAGCTACTTATAGCAAGCAGAGTTGGGACCTGTTATATACTGGAGAGTGAGTTTGTTCCAGGGCAACTACATATCCTATACACATCTCCTAGGTCCCATAATTATGGGTCATTGTTTAAAAGGTACATGCTCCATGTTTAAAAAGGGAAATCTGGAGCATGCCCACCCAATGAGAATTTGTTGGGGGAAGTGGGACATACTTATATCCATTTTGTTACATGGAAATTAGCATTGGGAATGTCAGCAGAAACATAAAAGTAAATTAAATAAAGCAGGATTAGCATACTTTAGAAATATTCAGGGTACACCAAGAAGAGATGGTATTCTTTAAGAATAAACGGGTGCCAATCTTGAAGACTGAATATAAAACTGAGAGATCAGTTAAATCTTTAGATTTAAAATAGTACGCTGAAGTTGCTTGATCATACAGGTGAATAAAGGCCAAATCACAAAGAAGTATATGGAGGAAGCATTATTAAGTCAAGAGGGAGGGGTAAACTATATACGTTGCATTGAGATGGTGCTGATAAGATAATCAAAGAGAGAGAAATAATAATCTAAAGAATAACAGGGAATATATGACAAAGTGTACAGATAAAATGGAAGCAATAATTTTTTGCAAGGCAGAATGGTATGGAGAGGAATAATTATTAGTTTGGCATAAACTAGATTTAGCCTCTTCTTTTTCCTTATCTCCTGAATCAATTCCTTTGACTTTCTATTTCTTCCTCATTGTCTGCCCTTTGTTCATTTAAAGTTGTTTACTTCAAAAAGGAGTGGTGTGATGGGTGTGCGAGTTTACAACGGAAATTAAGTTATATTTTTGGAAAAAGATAAAAGAAGCCAAGATTCAAGGTTTCATATAATGAATTACCTAGCTGATTTTGGAAGTCCACAAACTGATAATATTCGACATACTTGCTTTGATTGAAAAAGTTTTTGTACACATGACGTCCTCCAAACAACCAAATATCACTGTCATCTGTGATTGTCCCAGAAGTTTGATCAGTAAGATCCAGGGCAGCACACTGAGCTTCTGCTTCCATTGGAGCCTCGATGTATGGAATACCAAAGAGGCGCAGAAGTTCCTGTGAACAAGCAGGAAAAACAGTTCCAAAATTAGTTGGTGGTAAAATCTGCTAAGGGTCAGTTCACCTATCACATGTGCTAATTTCCTGGTGATGAATGGACTTGTAGAAGATACATCTTTAAGACTGTTCTTTGAAGCAAGATTTGGGCATTATTTTTATAATTAGTCAGATACAATCACCAGTACGAGCAATAATTAGCAAAAATGGATCAGATGCAATTTTTTTCAGATGATTAATAGCAATAAAGACTCCCATTCTCTTTTATTTTGCTTTATCTTGTTTTAAGAGTTCTAGCGCAGAATATATGAAAAAACAAAGGTTTAAGGTTTAACAGTATAATTGGCAGAAAATATATTTGTTTTTGTTAAAAACCTAACAGAAACGTAAGGTATCTGCAATTTTAAATTTATTTTATTCAGCCTTCTATATACGTTATGTTAATTAATGCTGATTTTGAGTTACAGGAACAATTTCAAAAATTATTAAATTTGCAGCATTCCTGATGAATGTAGATACCCAGGAGTAATTACTGCTAAAATTGGCACCAAGTGAAAAATAAAAAGCTAGTTTGGTGTAGTGATTAAGGCATCAGATTAGAAACCAGGAGACAGTGAATTCTAGTCCTGCCTTAAGCATACAGCCAGCTGGGTGACCTTGAGCCAGTCACTCTTTTTCAGCCCTAGGAAAGAAATAATGGCAAACTACTTCTGAAATCTTGTGCAGAGAAATGCAGACATGTCCATACAGTTGCCAGGAGTGACTTAAAGATATGCCCTACTCCTAAAATAAATACCGTATATTCCGGCATATAAGACGACTGGGCGTATAAGACGACCCCCAACTTTTCCAGTTAAAATAAAGAGTTT
>JANHFM010009824.1:152974-174891 GCA_032468115.1 Grayia smithii
AAGGTTGAGAAATACTGGTTTAGTTTTTCAGTGCAGCATATGGACCTCTTGATCGTTATGAATCACAGGGAGTTGGGTAGCAAATAAATGCAATAACTTTTAATATTATGTTTGATCACACAGTCAACCAATTGCTTAGACTGGATTTGACGTTTTAATTGGTTAATGAAGATTTTTTTGGGGGGAGAAACAATTTAGTATAGGTTTGATTATTATTACAGCTGTCACAGCTGCCAGTTCTTTAGCTAGTGTTGGCCTTCACTCACACTGAATTCTTCCAAAGAACATAGGATGCCATGATGTATCAGTATATTATATCTGCAGATCCAAACAGTGTGGCCATTTTTAAATGACAGATTTTGGCAATATACAGATTTTCTAAGTGCTGTTCAAGATCTTTTGGTATGGCACCCAGTATGCCAGTAACCACTGGTATCGCCATTATTATTACTATTCATTTGTTTTGAAACAATTGCAATGTAATATGAAATACATAGGGGCCTTACTTGCAATATTTTCTTCTGGGTCATCCTTTCTTCCCACTCTTTTTCATCTTCCTCTTCCGAGCTAGGTCATAAAAATACAGAACTAGTTTGCTAAATGTCAAAATTTGTCCACAGAAAACAAAGTGTATTTTAGATTCTATTGCTTCTTAATGTTTATATAATAATCTAATTTTTTTAACTTGTTTCACTCACCTATTTTTTTTATCTTCTTGTAAGGCAGGGAGCACGTAAATGTCATCCACCTCTTCTCTTCTTACTTCTGCAAGACTAGGAAATTCAGCAGTGCTGAATTGGGAATACAAGGATATTTCATGTTAGGGAAACCAAAATACTTAAAAATTGAAAGTTCCCATAAGCATTTATAAACAGAGTTTATTAATAAGGATGTTCTTGCCTCTTGCCTGCTATAGCAGCCTTGATTGCTTGTCGTTTTAGGAAGGTTTTCAAAAGCTTCTCCTTAGTTTTCTTTGAATCTGTGACTGCAGCTTCTTTTTGCTGCTTTCGTTTAGCCTGCAATAGCATTGAGAAAAATACTTTGTAGTCATTGCTTTTATTAAAGCCTTTGTCTCCCACCCTATTGCTAGCAAAGCTGCCCCAGCAACTTGGAGATCAAGAAAAGGCAATTCTTGTCCTCGGAATTACCACTTTAAAAACACACAGAGAAGAAAAAGGATTGGGAAGAGTCTATGGAAAAAGGGATATTAAGCTACGGATTCTTAATGATACACAAATCTTGTAATTACTAGAAGAGATTAATGAATAACCCCACTGAAGTGGAAACTGCTCACAGGAAAAGCCCCCAATTAGTGGTGGCTCATCTGAATGGGGGCATGACCCTATTCCATAGTGGAATCCTAATGTAATCACTGTTGGAAGAAGCAGCAAAGCCCGATGAAGCTAAATTGACTGTGATAATTTTCCTAAAATTTAATTCTCATTTCAATTAAGACAGTAGATTAACAAGAGCCTTTCTTTTTAAAGTATTTCTTAGATTGCTGACTGTGACTGTGGAAGACAACTGTACTGGTCTGGAGATTGAAATTACTATGCATCCCTGTATCAGATCATTTTTCTTCTGTATCCTCTTGCACAATCTGGCCATGTAAGCCTTAGATTTCTAAAAGAAAGCATTCAAGAACTTCTTTCTCCCTCTGCCCTACCTACATCTTCTGATGTAGCCTAGTTTAAGAATGTTCTTTCTTCCTTCTAGATGGGCAGCATATAAATGTAATAAATAAGTGGCTTGCTAAAGTCAGTCACTGGCAGGGAGGTTTTTGTTTTGCTAATTCTCCCTCACGTTTTGTTAATTGGTAAGTAAGAAGCTTATGTAATAAATGCACTTAACTAAAATTATGAGTAATGGTAAAGGAATACCACATAATTTCTTGGGACTCCTCCTAAAGTTGAGCTTCTGTTATTTTAGGAATAATACTATGCTTTAAATGAAATAATTTGGGTAACAGTTTTAAAAAGGATGAGATTCCCAGTTGGTGAGGGATGCGAGATGCTCCTCTACAGAAAGTTCCCATGTTGTGTTTTATTTCTTTGCATAAAAGTATCCTTTTGGTTTATCAAATTTGTCCTTACAAAATTTTATTTATAAAATGTGTCCTACCAGTTTCCACCTAATTTGTGTACTCATTGTTTTTAAATATAGCGTCCATATTTTGTTGTGGCAAATACAAATCAAGTTATTCCAAAATCAGACCATTATTTTCAAAAGCAAGTCAAAGGAATTAAATACAATCGTCTGAATCATTAAGAAAACAAGATTTTAATTCCAGTATCTCCTATTCCTTTATTCTATTCTATTTATTCTATTCTAGCACGCCACACTTGCTAAATTCTCTAATCCTTGGTTTCCCTAAACTGGCTTATCTGAAAGTAACATGCACTGAATTTAGTAATTCCAATTTCAATGGAATTGTGAATGGGATAGATATGGCTTACATACCAACGTTTGCCTCTTCAGTAGAGGAGCTTCTCCATCAAAAACAAAAATGGGGCGGATCCGAAAGAAGAGCAGTTTGCAAAGTCGACGAAACAATATGAGGAGATGAGCGTTATGGATGGAATTCCCATGACGGTCTCTTGCTCCTTTAATAGCTTGATTCAACCAAATACTAATATCTTAAGAAAGCATTTAAAGGAAGACAACAGAAAAGTGGCATATACAAAAAAGCATTGATACAAAAAGCTTATACTGTAAGTTTCTTTGGGTTTGAGATGTTTTCCTTATTTTGCCTCCTCTGCATATGAGAGACTACATCTCTCAGAAGAGCGAGTAGAGGTAACTGACACTATGAGAGTAATATAACTGCTAGGCATCATGTTCTGCACAAGTAGCTAGGAAAAAATATATACTGTGTTGCTGTTAATTTTAGCTGATGTAATTTTCCTGAGATTGTAAAACCAATATATCAGGTAAATTTAACAAGACTGAAAATAAAATATTAGCTTTCAACATTTATTGATTGAAGAAAATCAGCAATCATACATGCAATCTATTAAAAAATTCTTAAGGAAGTTCATTTTTTTAAGGATACCAACAGCAAGAATTTTTCCTTCCAATGTTTCTGGGTTTATAGGTCTTCCTGAACATTCCAGTAACTTCCAAAGCCCATGAACTCCCATTATTTATTAGGTAATATAATGAAAGTGAAATCTGTTGAAAACAATAAAGATATTAGTCAATTGCTTATATATGTTAACATCTTACTGTATCTAGTATCTGCAGAACTGCAATCTTGCTAGACAATTTAAAAATATTTAATTCAAGCTTCTTCCAAATTTGTGCCTTCCAAAGAGATTGTTTCCTTCCCAATTATTAGCCTTATTGAATAGTGACAGAATTAAGAAACTGACAGATAACTGCACAATTTGGGGAAGGCCTGATTTATCTGAACAGGAACTTTAAACAATACCTTATTTATTAAAATGTCAGTTTTTCTACTAAAAACATTATGAAAACAATAGTACTTAGATAAAATAGCTTAATAAAAAAAAGCTGGTCAAGAAGAACCAACACCGTCCCTTGCATCATTACCTATAAACCAATAAATCAATAAACCTTACAAAAAAAGGAATAATACGTATAAAGTATTGCTTTCTTCATATATATTTTGATTTAATCAAGGCAATTATGAATATTGCTTTAAATGAGCATACTTTTTTAAAAAAATAGAAATAATCCCTGCACCAACTACAATACCTATCCACATCAGGATGGCAGTCACAGCTACATTACCTAATCAGCATTAGTATTTACATGTAAAACTGTGTAAAATAAATATATAAATAACTGGGTAAAATAAAATTATCCTGCAGTTTTAATAACATAATTCACTCTCACTCTATTTTCTGAACAAGATGGCAGCTGACAAGCAGAAATAGTTCTAATCAAATTACAAGATTGTGTAAGGGTTTGAAGTGTATTTATTCAATTAATCCTGAATTAGCACTGGTCTGAATTATTTAAAAAGGTTTATTTTTCCCCCCTAAGGACAAATATGAGATATGGTGCCATTAAAGCGCTGGTAAGGCAATTTTTCAGGTAGTCTTGGAAATGCTATCAAATGTCTTCGTTTTAAAGAGGAAATCAAATCCCAACTCCAATTCTTTTAAGTGCCTTGCCTTAACGGCGCAGATACAACCCCTAACTAAACTGGCTTGCATATTTTGCATTTCTCCTCTGTGCTTTAGGTCTCCTAAGACAATCTCCACTGCAATCTTCTTCGGGACACCGGGATTTTCTTTTGTACTTTTTCCTACACCTCCGGAAAGCCATTATGGTCCTTGTGTAATCGCTCCTGAGGTCTTCCTCCCTATCAACTTCCGACACCGAAATCAGAATTCACATGGGCGAAGCTTCTAATAAAGGGAATTGCTGCAACGCAGGGCGGAAAAACCAACGAACCTTAATTGGTGTAAACCGAAGAAGATAACCTTCTTGGGTGGGGGGAAAAAAACCGTGAAAAACGTAGGACGAATCCACCCGGGAACCTAGAATATACAAGGAAGAGGGTTCGAAAACAAAGCGCCGCTCACCCAGCCAGCGCCATGTTATTACGTCACAAATACAGACTGCGCTTCCCGCTGGGAGATGTAGTTCTTACACAGAGGCTGTGAGCGTATCAGGACGAGAAACATTCAAGGAGTGGTTGCGTCGTTTTTGCAACCGCAGCAGAACTGTCATTTCTTCATTCTTTCTTCTGCTGTTTCTTAACATCGAAGGACGAATTTTGCTGAGAAACTAGGATCAAAAAGCAGCTGGCATAAATTCGCGTGTCTGTCTGCACACTACAGACACACGCAGCAGAGCTATCTTGAAATTGGTGTAGAGATCCAGGCATTTTTTTTTTTAGAATAGAATAGAGTTCTTTATTGGCCAAGTGTGATTGGACACACAAGGAATTTGTCTTGGTACATAAAAGATATATTCGTCAAGAATCGTAAGGTACAACACTTAATGATAGTCATAGGGAACAAATAAGCAATCGACTCATATTAGGAAACAGTCAATATAAATCTTAAGCATACCAGCAACATAGTCATAAGTGGGAGGAGATGAGTGATAGGAACAATGAGAAGATTAATAATAATGCAGATGTAGTAATTAGTTTGACAGTGTTGAGGGAATTATTGGTTTAGCAGAGTTCGATAAAAAACTGTTCTTGTATCTAGTTGTCTTGGTGTGCAGTGCTCTATAGCGTCATTTTGAGGGTAGGAGTTGAAAGTTTTTTAACAGAAATATGAATTAATGTAATTTGTTGCTTTCTTTTCTTGCTTTTTTCCCCCAGTTCTTATTCCAAACCTAGTGTTTTCTGGCTTTCCCATTCAAATGTTACCAGTTTTTTCCTGCTTAGTATTTTTAGATCAGGGTAGCAAGCTGTTATGAACGCCTTGTCTACTTCCTAGTAAACGTGCATTTCTCCTCCCCTTTCTTTTACCATTGGAGAGTGGGATGCTAAGGCTAAACAAAAACTAGAATCAGAGTAGGGGTTTTTTTTCCAAGTCTTTCATTTTGTAAAAATCGCACCCCCCCTAGAAGAATGAAATATTTTGGGAAATATTAAAAAGGCAGGATATTTTTTTTTTAATTTCTATTTATATCACACCCTTCTCCGGAGACTCAGGGCGGCTTACAGTTTCAAGCACAACTAAGTGCTCAGCAAATTTATTTCCCAAAGGAGAAATAAAAAATCTTTAAGAGAGGCAGAAACCAGGCTCTCCTTATTTACCTGCCCCAAGCAGAAACTGAGGCCAGCTTTTAGAAATGCAGATTTGGTAATCCATTCAGAAAGACAGAAACTCAGATAAGCAACAAACAAGGCTCACAAAATTAGCTCAGACACCTACGATTTGCATTTCCTCTTTTGCCTAAAGAACCAGCTATGACCTCTACATAACCCTACATGACCCCCATAGGAATCCAGAAGGTATAAAAACCCACCCACTCTATTTTGTCAGCTGTCCAGAACCATAAACCCTGGTGGTTCTGTTCACCAATAATTGAATATTCTTTCCAATCAGGTTTCAGCCTCCATTTTGTTTCCAGCGTCTTTCTCCCGGCTTGGAACTGTACCAGATGAATTTTCCTTCCAACAATTTCCTTGCCTTTATTTAGATTTGAAATGTTAACAATCCTCCATATTGGTTTTCCTCAACTCACAATCACAATAGGTATTAGAATTTCTGTTTCTAAACAAGGCAGCTATTAAGTTTGGTCCACCCAATTTTAGAAACTTTTTGCCATGATTAAATTGTTAAGTGAATCACATGGTCATTAAACAAATCTGATTTCCGCCACTGACTTTGCTTATCAGAGCTAGTTGGGAAGGTTGCAAATGGTAAAATATGTGCCCAGGATATTGCAACAAATGTAAATACATTCTGGTTGCTAAGTGCCTGAATTTTGATCACATGGCCATGGGGATGCTGCAAAGTGTGAGAAACAGTTATAAGTGTGGGAACGTGTCATAAGTCACTTTTTCAGTGCTCTTGTAACTTCAAACAGTTGCTAAACAAATGCATTTAAATCAGGGACTACTTGTAATCATTTAATAAGAATAATAAAATGGTTCTAAGCAATGTTGACTTTTAGCAACAGATGGCAGTAAGGAGTTGGAAAAAATTTATTGAGGAAACTACTGAATTAAATATAACTGAAATTCTATACATGATTGGAGAAAAGCACTAAAATCGAATAAATGCATTAAAATGTGAAAATTTTCTTCATTATATTTTGAAAGATCTTGCATAAGTATATATACCAGTCATTGCATTAATTGTTGGGAAGAACATGTCAAGAATCTTGAAGAAACTGTTTTACTATCATTATCATTAAAGTTACTGTCATTCATCTATATAATTATTGAAAATAACATTCATTTTAAACTCTTTTTGAATGTGAACAACTACCAACCTACTATCTATTCCCAATATTCTGAATCATCCTCATGTGTAAACCCATTCTGGTAGTATGTTCACATTTTGTTCTTTAAAAGACTTACTAACAATTCTCCATACAATTAATAATAGTTGGGCTAGAAAGTCTGCACTGAAAAACTGTAGTGACTATCTGATATTATATTTAATCTCAAGCAAATAAATCCTATTTTTAGATGCAATTTCATTTCTATATCATTATGTCATGTCAAAATAGGTTATAAACTGAAAGACTTTGTAACTACTAAACTAACTTACACTTTAAAGATACTGTTTAAACAGAAAGTTGTTGGTCCCACTTAAAAGATTACATATTAATTCAAACATGTTACTCATCTTAAGCAGAAAGGGGCTTAATCACTAACGTTTAGGCATCACAAATACCCATAAAATGACAACCATAAAATAACATCTGATTAACAGTGAATAGTTAACTATTGCAATGAGATCTGTTAAGTAGCCTAATACCTATAAAAGCTATTTCTGCAAAACTCCCATAATCTCTTACATGCCAGATATGCTTCCATCTTTTGCTACTATTTTTCTGTAGTCTTGAAATCATTCCGTTTTAAAGCAAAGATTACACAAGGGCAAAGCTGGGCCAAGAATTGCTCACTGCCCTTAATAATTGTTTATGCTGCAAATGGTTAATTAGAATATTAAGATTTTTGTAACCAACAATATTGTCACTGCTGACTGCAATATAAAGTTTAGAGCAGATAAGGTTAAGCTCCTTCCAAATATAAGAAATGTGTTGCCATTGTATGTTCTCCAAATGTTCTTGGGCTTTAACAGCTGTCACTTTACTCTTCAACAGGAATTATTAACCTGATGTCAATAGATTCCTTGGGGAGGGATACCTGATTTTTTGTCCATGGAGAAAAAATTACAACCATATTTTCACCAACTCCCAACTTAAGTTTAACTTTTCATTCAATACCAATGCAAATAAAGTAATCCTGGCTTCCAGAATTCCAAAAACATCAGTCAACATCCATAATTCCCATGAGCAAATAATATAAACAATAGGAAGCAATGATAAAACTCTGTCATATTTTATTCTTTTCATAAGCTGTTTTCTTCAAAGCTTATAAATGTAGGACTTACACAGCAGGCTTTCTGAATGTGCTCCTGTTATGTTTGTTAATCTTCAAAGATTCTTACTTGAATCTATACTTATTCTTCCTTTCACACATGCTGCTGCACCTGTTTTGTAATCATTCAACTGTTCATACAGTATTGGAAACAACTTTGAGGCTAAAAATTCCTTAAAAATCAGGTATCTTATTTGAAACATGGTTACCACCTCAACCATGCCCACAATGCAACTGGCTATAATTCCCATATTCCCATATCCTAGAATCAGTGGTAAAATCCAAAAATTTTTTACTACCAGTTCTGTGGGCGTGGCTTGTTGGGTGTGGTGTGGCTTGTTGGGCATTGCAGGGGAAGGATACTGCAAAATCTCCAGTCCCTCCCCACTCCAAGGAAGGATACTGCAAAATCCCCATTCCCTTCCCACTCCTGGGGGAAGGATATTGCAAAATCTCCATTCTCACCCCATTCTGGGACCAGCCAGAGGTGGTATTTGCCAGTTCTCTAAACTATTCAAAATTTCCGCTGCTGGTTCTCCAAACTGCTCAAAATTTCCGCTGCCGGTTCTCCAGAACCTGTCAGAACCTGCTGGATTTCACCCCTGCCTAGGACTCACTGGAGAGGAGCCTAATGTTGGGAAAGATTGAGGGCAAAAGAAGGGGGCGACAGAGTCACTGAAGCAGTAGGCGTGAGCTTAAATGGACTCCAGAGGTTGGTGGAGGACAGGAAGGTCTGGAGGAACGTTGTCCATGGGGTCGCGATGGGTCAGACACGACTTCGCAACTAACAACAATAATTCCCATATATTACTTTTCGTTGCACTGTTTACGGTGCCATGCCAGAGACCTGTTAACTATCCGGATAGATTAATTATGGAAGAGGGAACGAAGTCACGAAGCAGGTTACACAGACTTAAATATTTTACTGTATACATTTTCTACTCAAAAGTACAGCATCCGTTTCAATCCACGAAAACGCTCCAAGGAATTTCCAGTCTAGACTTGGAATCGTTCGGAGGCTTCGAGATATGAAAGTGGCGACGAGGAAGCCAGGCGGGTTCTGCCCGATACGGTCGCACAATTCATCCGGGGAAGATCTGCCTTGGCACAGAAACCCCACCATAGCAAAGAGGCGCCTAACCCTTCGTCCTTTCAAAGAACTCGCTCGCGCCCTCAACGTGCAACGTGGGAAGCGGCAACCCAGGTCATCATTTCGGCAAACGGGTCGAGCCAGGCTTTATCAAGGTCCCGGGAGAAAAGTAGCGGAAAAAGTATCCGAACTGCGCCAGAGAGCCTCTTCTGGCTCTCCTTGCGAGCCCCCACGGGAGGAGATCCCGCCTGCCCCGGCACTCCCTCCATTGGCCGAAACCCTTCTCAGCCGGCATTTTTCCCGCCACCAAGAGCGCAGCTATCCCCCCCCCCCCACACACACACACACACCCCTCCCAATACCAGCCCTGTCCGAGGCTGCCCCCAGGAAAAAAAAAGCGTTGGAGTAACCAGAGGAGAAAGGGAAGTGACCTCACAATGGGTGTTTCCCGCCCAATCATAAAGCCCCTGCTTTCGCCGCCCAATCGTAGCCCATGCCCGCCAGACAGCAGCCAATGAGCGCGCGGTATTCCGGCGCCGGCAGGCGGGGTTTGTCTGGCCGGGAGGGAGGGGAGAGGTTCCCAAGAGCTCGGCAGTGGCGGCGGCTCCGCCTTCCTGTGGTCGGTGCGCGGCCTCGCGTCCCCTTCTTCCTCCTCCTCCCCGCCCGGCTGGCCCCTCTCTCTTCGGCAGCCATGGCGGTGGCAGCGGAGCAGGAACAGCAGCAGTTCTACCTCCTTCTCGGCAACCTGCTTAGTCCGGACAACGTCGTCCGCAAACAAGCCGAGGTGAGTGACTCGCGTGGCTCCCGCTGTGCCCGTCCTCTCCTCCGGCCCCGCCGCGCACGAGGTTTCGCTCCTGGCCTTTGCCTGTCAGCAGTGGCCGCGTCGCGGAGGGCCTCTGCCCGGCCCACGTGCTCCGGCCAAGCCGGCGGCCGTTACAGCCGTTGGCCCGGGAACTAAGAACACAGTTCGGGGCAGGAGAGGCCAACTGCTCTTCCCGCTAAACTCCGGCCAGGTCTTGTCCTCCGCCGGCGCCCGGCTGTTCTCTTTCGCCCGATCCCCGGTTCCAACGCCCCCCTGTCCCACCCACAGATCCCTATGGAGCCTTTCCGCCTCCCTCCGATGGGGCTTCCACTGGTCCGCTCGCCTTTCCCTCCGCCGCGGAGCCGGCTTCTCTCCTGCTCGATCCCCATTTTCTCCCAATTCTTAGCGGCCCCTTTCCTCTCCTCCCCTCCCCCACCCCCCCAATCATCTGATGCTTCGCTTTCGGTCCTGACTCTTATGATTCGGACAACGACAACCTCCACCAACTCTCTCTTAACAAGTGCAGGAGGAACCTTTAAAAGAGTCTCACTTCTTTCTTCTTGAAGTGTCTCTGTTCCCGCCACCCCTCTTCCTGTTTGGGATGAATGAGAAGGATACACTCTACGTGGTTGCAGCTGATGAGTAATTAAATGGGCGGGGGGGGGTGAGTTAAGTAATACATACTAAGGAGGGAAACTCCTGGCTGGTAGGCCGCCCAATTGATCTCTTGTTTCTAGGGTGCTTAATAATGTTTCTATTATGCTTGGAAATGGCTAAGGAAGTGAGGAGTCAGAACTGGTATCTTGGCTCTTGTACCATACTCACAGCAGAATGAGCATTGTGACTACGTCCATTTGCTGTGGGAGTTTCCAGTAAAAAAAAAAAAAGGGGGAAATATTTCTGCTTCCCAGAATATCCTGAACTCAAGATGCTGCCTTTGAATAAAGGATTATGGCAATAGGTTTCATTCAGAAACTAGCTGAACTGAAAATTATATAGAAGGGTAAAAGGGCTGCTGTTTCCCACGAATTAGACTTGAAACTAGGGTTTCTTTTCATAGTGCAGGAACATGCTATACCTAACTGCTTTATTACGCTTGTTCTGAATAGTCTTTTTTTTTATTATAAGTTACTATTCCAAACTACAGGATTTCTCTATAATTAGTATAAAGGGATAATACTTTTTCCGCTCCAGACTGCTTTTCATTCTTTGTTATAAAAAAAAATAGTGGGGAATCTTTGTCCCTTGAAATAAATGCCAGTGTCTGGGTTAGAGTTTTCTCATTGTATGGCTGTGGCTGGGCTTTTATCATTTACATCACTTGAGTGATCCGCAGAGTTCAGCACATTCTTTCACTGTGAATAGTTGTACAAAAAGCTGTTCTCAGTGCCCAAATGTAAAACAATATGGTCTGATTTTTCTTTATGGATCTGAAATAGGCACCCATCATTCAGAGTCAACATTCTGCATATCACTGCAATCTGTTTTAAGTACTGTGGGTATCAAATCTGAAAATTAAACAAAAGAAGAGACAAAGGGGGGAAATATTCTTTTGAGTTAGTATGATCAGATTCTAAAGAGTTCTAAAGAAATAAGATGTAGAAAAAGGCATTTATGTATGAATAATATGGCAACTGATAGGTATAAATATTGCCTATTTGTGAGAATATCCCAGTTTTACTGTGGCAATGTATACAAAGTTCCACGTTCTGAGTTCCATATCTGAATATTTAAAAGTTAGATACAAAAAGTAGGGGATTGTTCCCTGGATAGTCTTGAGAGTTTCCAGAATCACTGGCTATATAAATCCTATTCATTACCATATAGTTCTAAACCACACTAGAGGACATCGCTGTAGTGAAATCCTGAAAGGCCAGATCAATAAAAACCTTCAGGTTATATGAATAGCAGTATCATCTAAAGAGGTTTTGTGAGCCACTATGATGAACATCCATGTGCATGTTAAGAGAAGGGAGAGTTTTGTCTTTTTTAGCAGTGACAGCTGCTTCATTAATACCATTAGTGCAAGTTTATGGCTGTTTGTGCAGGTTACTGACATCATAGATTCCACAAAACAATGATGCTTGTATGAGACAGGAGGACTTGTCCACTAGCATTTGCATTTTATACCATGTAGCTGGATAACATGTATTCACAGACATGGTTAAAACACATGTATAAGAAATGAGATCTTGATTGCATTTATATAAGTACTAAAAGGGACCATATTTATAAGCCTCAGCAGGTTTAAAATTTGATTTAAAAAAACCAGTTGTTGAGAAAAGCTAACTTGGCATGTCTGGAATCTTTATAAGTTGTGCACCTCTTATTTACTGAAGTAATAAATTTAAGCAATCATTTCTAACTACTTTTAACCATTATAATCATTTCTTGAGTAATTTAATGATGACTTTTTAAGCTCTGGTTGCCAGAATTCCACAAGACCCTACTGCCAAAATGCAGCAGCAAAGTTCCCTGATAAAAGCAGTATGGTGTTTTAAAAAAAAAAATAGTTCTTGGGCAGAAATAAAAGCTGTGTTGAACTGTAATCAAATAAAGACACTGCCACAGTTTGGTGATGCTCAGTTCTGGCTATCACTTCAAGGCATAAGACCTGATTTTTGAGAAACCACCTGTGCCCTATAATTTTCTGCTTTACCCACGTGATCTGTCACCATGCTTGAAATCTCACTTTTAAACATTGTCATCCAACAGGCTCTAGAAGTGGTCTTTTCTCTTATGTCACCTACCATCTAGAACACTTCTGATATTATGGGAAGAGTGACAGAACCCAGGACAGAGTTAAAAGAGGGATCACCCTAGAATCCCTACATAGCCACTAGTAAACTAAGTCCCCCTCTTCAATTATGTAGATCCTTATCTAATTGCAAACAGGTGTTAACTATTAATTGAGAAAATTCCTGTGCAAAGGTTGTTTAGCAATAAATCAGTTTAATTGGCCCTTATCCACCCATCCTCCTCCTTAAATGAGCCCTTAAAAGTATAACCCCTAAGACCTAAGTCAGAGTAGGTGACGAACTACTTGTGTGATGTTTTGATTTTTTAATGTTTGTTGCTTATTTTATGAACTTTCTGATTTTCATTATTTTCATTTTTAAAAAATAAATATTGCATCTGGTAAGTGATCTAGAGTTGTAACAGATTAGGGTGGCCTTTAAATCCCATAAATAAATAAATAAATAAGTAAGTAAGTAAGTAAGTAAATAAATAAATAAATAAATTCAATTAATGGTGTATTGAATGTGGCTTTCAGTGGCTGAAAAAATTTAATCTGCAGCCTCTGGATGGCAAATGTTGCCCACTCATGCTCCCAAGTTGCTGGAAGAGTATTAGCACATCAGTGTTAGAACATTTAGTGACCTGACACTTTCCAGAAAACCTGAGCTATTTTCCAAAATTTGTAAGATTCACCCTAATGGGTACAGCGCATGAATTCATTGTCAAGATCATTTGAAGATCACCAGGTTGATACCATTGTGACATATCATAGCTAATAATGTTGATAGTGTGGTACTAAAGTGTTGATAGTACTAAAAAACGATAATTTTGTTTTAAAGTGTCCTAGGAAGAAAACAATAGGATTAAATAAAAGAAAACAGTTACAATTTCTTTTAACTATCTGCTATATATCATGTCCTTCATTAGCAGGATAATATTTGAGAGGAAGAAAAAGGCTGAATCTACATGAGTAAATTCAATATATTTCTCTGAAGCAGAAAAAAATCTTTAGCTGTCTTCCTCATGCGCTTTAAAATATTTTTTGTGAATTGAAGTTTCCTTTAATATTATAATTTCTCTGCTGTTTGAGATTTGAGGTCCTGTATCTTTCCCAATATAGTACTTCATATTCCTGCTTTGTGTAAAATAACTACTATAATATATATATATTTTGTAAATCTTAAACAGTTGTCTACTTAGAGCATATTAAGTGGATGTTTTAATGCTAAACTGTTTCTGATCTTTTCTTTTTTAGGAAACATACGAGAACATACCAGGCCAGTCTAAGATTACGTTCCTTCTACAGGCTGTCAGAAATACTACGGTTGCCGAAGAGGTATTTTTCACCCTAAGGAACTTAAAAGATTTGCAGGAATGCTTTTTATGTTGTAAAACATTGTTTTGTGATTGTGACTCATATGGTCATACCTTCTTAAAGTGGAATATATTACTAACACTACAACTTCATTAAAGAACCAAATGGTCAGGAAATTAAATCATTGCTGTTTGCTATTCCTATATTGCTAAACCCTAACTCATCACATATATAAAAGTTTTCATTCCTAGTTTTGTAACAAACCAGCATTTAATACTTTGACCTTATAAAGTTGATAAATATTCTTGATTTCAATTTGCTTTTCATGAACAGAACATGGCTTTTCTGCTTTCTGTGGCCCCTTGTACTTCCACAAAACCCATTTCAGCTAGGTGCAAGGGCTTTGAGATAAAGGAGTCAGACATGTGTTACATTCTTTATTTGAATGGAGAAGCACCTTGAGCTATAACTTTGATTACATTAAATTTCTGAAGAGGTACAAGAAAATAATAGTGGTTTAAATGTAGTATGTGTATATTAAATGAAGCATATATTTTTATCAATTGTACAGGTAGTCCTCAACTTATAACCGCAATTGAACCCAAAATTTCCGTTGCTGAAACATTTGTTAAATGAGTTTTGTCCCATTTTATGACCCACCTTGCCACCATTGTTGAGTAAATCACTGCAGTTGATAAGTTAGTATCCCATTAAGTGAATCTGGCTTCCCCATTGCCTTTGCTTGTCAGAAGGTCGCAAAGGGGCATGACCCTGGGACACAGTGGTGGTGATAAGTATGAACCAGTTGCCAAGCATCTGAAGTTTGATCACAAGGTCACAGGGATGCTACAAAGATTGAAAAGTGGTCATAAGTCACTTTTTTCAGTGCCATTGTAACTTTGAACAGTCACTAAAATAACTGTTTTAAGTTGAGGACTACCTGTATAGTGGATAGATTGTCTAATCTTGTCTTTGGAAAAACACAAACAAGACTACATGACATGATGATGATAATTTCTATATATTACAGGTGGAGATTGTTAATCAGTTCTCCAAATTATGTGATCTTTAATGCGATAATAATTTTTATATTTTGGCTGTTTATTTGATTAACTGTCTTCTTTCCCTGTCCCTATAACTTACTGTAATGTTTTAAGCTTAGGTGGGATACTGTTATCTAATTGTCGGCTTTTTACATGCATTTATTTAGCATTTTAGTGATTATAACAGAAGTGAAGACTAATTAATTAACATTGAATTAAAATAGCTGATATTTATATTGTTACAGCTGCAATTAGTATAGTCAATATGGAATTGAATAATCCTTACTTAATTTTTTATTTTATTATTAAATTTATATATTGTCCATCTCACTATCCGAAGTGTCTGTTTTTTCTATCATATGATATGGGAACAACACTTCCTGTTAAAAAATTTTATTTTCATTCTAGAGCTTGAGTTTTACTTCCTTTGCATTTCTTCATATACTAAGTCATTCAGTTATTTTAAAATAAAACACTTTATTCCTCTATATTTATATTAATAGTTTTTACATTGTCTAGAAGTCATGTTTACATTTTAATGTATAATAGAATGTTATTCCTTAATTTATTACTACATGCTTCTTAGTTCATAGTGCTTTTGCTATAGAGTCAGATGTCTGATTTAGTCCTTACATTTGTTATGGAGTAAAATACTTGAAGGGGATGGAATAAAGATACCAAAAATAGATCAGCTGAGTCAGCATTTTGGCTCAGCTGCTAAATTTTTATATAGGCAAGAAAAATGTCTACAAAATCACTATTGCGTTGTTTTTTTTTAAAAAATAAATAAAGGAAAGGTTTACCACGCATTTGTCTTAACAGGCTAGACAAATGGCTGCTGTCCTTCTGCGGAGACTTTTGTCAGCTTCTTTTGAGGAAGTTTATCCAACGTTACCCTCTGAAGTCCAAACTGCCATCAAAAGTGAACTGCTTGTGATTATTCAGTTGGAAACACAATCCAGTATGAGGAGAAAAATCTGTGATATTGTAGCTGAATTGGCCAGGAATCTAATAGGTATAAAATCTTATTTTGGTACAGATGCATAAAGGAAGAATATTTTAGCTGACATGATGATTGTTATGTAAAACTGCTTTTCTGTATCTGCAACTATGTTGATAGATTGTGCTAAGGGTTCATTTGTCTTTAGATTAGCATGTTGGGCGAACCAAATCAGTTGTAATTTACTCTTTAAAGTTAGCCCATGGCATAATATAAGCATGGTTAAGCCATGATATAGTATGTGTCTGAACCTGGAATGTTTATTTTCCTTGTACTTGGTCATGCTTTGGCTCCATTATTGGCTTTGAAATGAAGATAACACTTTTAACTAATGATTAAACATCTACCACTTTAAATATGCATTTTCATATTTAGAAATATTATCTTTAGATATGCTGCGCAAGCCTTGAGGAGTATAGCAATCCACAACCTTATGTGATCTCTGTGCAGCCTTTTCTGTTTGACATTAGTGAGTATGGCATCTCTGCACGTGATTTTTCTGCATTGGTGGAATGATCTCTTCTGAAATAATGGGGTATTCACTCAGATTACTTTTTAATTTAGCTTTTTGGTTTAGTGAAACAGTATGCAACCACTGTCCTTTCAGTATTATGCTTCATGGGTGCTTTACTTACTCTTCCATTTGCTTTTTCAAAAGCCAGTATAAGATCAGTTGAAATCCTAAGTGTAAGGGTGGAGGTTAAAGTGCAGATTTTCTAAGCATTATGAAATTTTTGCAAATAGTCAACCAGGCTAGGATGTGATAAAAGTCTTAGGAAGGAAAATTCACTGTGTTCATCAGAGTTCAGAGCTAACAAGACATTGAAGCAGAAGGATTTGCGTCAGACTTCATTGATCTAATTCGGTTAAATGCCGTGATTTCCATTTTATTTTTATTTAATTCTAAAAATTGTAGACCTTATATATTAATTTTCTTTCTCACATAGATGAAGATGGCAACAACCAGTGGCCAGAAGGTCTGAAATTCTTGTTTGACTCAGTCAGCTCTCAAAATGTGGGACTGCGTGAAGCTGCTCTACATATCTTTTGGTATATGATTACTCTTAAATAGTTCATGAGGCCTTTGTATATTCTGATATAAATTGTGAAAGAAGTAGATGTTGTCAAGTTTGTTTAAAAAGCTTGTCGCTGGCTCACACACATTATACATTACATCTGGACAAAGTTTCTTTGTTTCAAGCCCATCAGTCCTGACCATTATTTCACAATATGTTCAAAATGAAAAATTAATGATTAAAACAGGAGAAGGGCTGTCAGGAGTCATCTGTTTAATCTTAATTCTTATTTAATCTTAATTCTATATGTTATATTGTCTTTTAATGTTTTGTGAGCCGCCCCGAGTCCCTTGGGAGAAAGGCGGCATATAAATAAGAATAAATAAATAAATAAGAATAAATAAATCTGTGCCTAGTTGGAAAATGCCTCTTAATTGTAGAATAATTAGTGCAAAATTTATATCTTTGTCTTGATTAGTCTTTCATTTACATTGCTTCCAGCAATGATGCACTCATGGAACTGCAGGATATTATAGTTTACAATTTTTTATTAATATATTTTAATCCATGTTTTTTTAAATTACTAAGAGTACTACATGTCCATCAAGCAATGTTCAAAGACTTCGATGGCTTGCAAAGATAGTAAGACAAAATAGTGGTGATAGTTTTATTTTCTTGCATTTTCCATGCAGAATAGTTGCAGTTTTGTTTAGATGGGCACTGAAATTGATTTAGATTGCTTGTATTGTTATTTGGTCTTCCTCAATGAAATACGTAATGACCAAAAAACCAGCCACAAGTGAATTTTTAGTACATTTTAATAATTCAATAACTGTATTTATTTTATTCTCTGTTTAGGAACTTTCCTGGTATTTTTGGAAATCAACAGCAACATTATTTGGAGGTCATCAAACGAATGTTGGTGCAATGTATGCAAGATCAGGAGAACCCAACAGTAATTCAACATTTAATTTTGTCTTTTAATGCTGTTGCAAAAAAAAAAATTGTCTTGTTTCAGACACTTAAAGTTCTCTATTCTGTTTAGTAATTTACATGAAATAACTCTGCATTGGGATTATTTTAGATAAATGCTTCTGGGGAATTATTGTGATCTGTTCTTCATGGAGCTGATGTTTAAGAGATTATCAGTTCAGAAGACTGACCTTGGAATCCCATAGACAGCAGTATTTTCTTTGCAAAATTAATGGAAATCTGGATGATGTCAGTGTGTTTCACTAAAGCCCCTTGTTGACTTTTCATTGGATTTGAACAGCTATACATATCCCCCATGCCTCTCTGAGTATGTCCTCATTCTAACGCTAATAGAGATTGAATAGAATTAAGCCCCATACTGTACTGACCATTGGTTTTCTTTCTAGATCAGGACACTGTCTGCTAGGGCTGCAGCTGCATTTGTTCTTGCTAATGAGCAAAATCTTCCTCTTCTTAAACATTTTGCAGACTTACTTCCTGGAATTTTACAGGTAAAAGTCTCATAAAATTACGAGGACTGAAATGCTAAGCTTGTTGTCATTATTTGTTGTACAGTGGGTGTCACTCAAAATAATAGGATAATTTTTAAATATCATATAGCACATGCAGCAATGCAGCTTGATTAAATGATACATGGGACTTATGCAAGAGCAACTACTACATTCAAATGCTGCAAGGAATGAAGTTTGAGAAATCAAAATGATATTTTCGTTGATCTAAATCTAAACGTTTAGTTTCTAACTGTGCATAGTACAATATGCAGTGTAAAAATAGTTTCCATATACTAGTCTTCAGGAAGAGCTGAAGTACACACATAAATTTATAATTTTTACAATGTTCAATTACAGTAAATCCTTTTGAAACTTGCAAACTTGATTTAAAGCGTCACTTGAGAAAATGAACTATGTTGATAAAATGAAATATCAGGCACACATATACCAATTATTCTAGCGGCCCCCAACCTTTCCAGCTTGGCAGACCGGCAGGGGGAGAGAAGGGGATAGTTCTCTGAGTGGCATGCGCTCTTTGCTCCCACAATTGGAGCTTCATGTCACTTACAGAAGTGAGCTTCACACACATGCTCGCCCTCTACTTCCACAGCCCGGTTCTGAACGTGCCATAGCCAGAGAGTTGGGGACCCCTGATTTATCCTAATGCTAGTGACAGTTCCTGAGGTTTTGCATTAGCTAGTTTATTCTATAAGATACTCAAAGTGAAATTATGGAAATCGGTTACCATATGCAGCAAACCAGGTTAGAAAAAAAATTCTGAAATTCTACGCAAAGCTAAAACCTGTTTTTCCGAGAATCTATTTGTTTTAAAGTTACACAGATGCTGTCTGTTGCCTGTAGGTGTAACTACATAATTCTGAAAAAACTAGGGCACAGTTAAAATAGATGATGGTTTCTCCAGAAAAGTAATGTTATGCAACAAGAAAAAAAATAGAAAAGCAATTATTGCATCAGAGGAGTTATAGAAGAGGTGAACATGAATAAGTCTCATTTGATTAGCATGTGCTAAAACAGTGCTTTCAGACCTAGCTGAAATTATCCAGAATTGGGTAAAAGTGTTGGGGGTTTTTTTTGTTTGAGTAGCAATTTATGAATTCATTGCCAAACTACAAAAGGGACAGTTAAATTAAATTGAAGTGTTTTATCTACATTGGATCAAAAGGACTTTCTGAAAAAATAATTTGGGATAATGAAATAAAAAGTTTGGGAAACGTGCTAAAATTATATTACCCATACTAAGGGAACTTTTGATGCTAACATCAAATGCCTTTGTTGTGGAAGTTTGCAAAATGTTGAGTGGTTTTCTGTTAATGCTTTTGAGTGCAAATTACAAGGGAAAATATATTAATTACTATTTTTCTTCAGGCAGTCAATGATTCGTGTTATCAAAATGATGATTCAGTCCTAAAGTCTCTTGTAGAGATTGCAGATACAGTTCCAAAATATTTACGTCCACACTTAGAACCTACATTACAACTGAGTTTGAAAGTAAGTTTGTATTCCAGCACTTCAATTTGAAATATTTATTTGTTAAAGCTCTGGCCTTGATTTTAGAGTTTTCCTGAAATATTTTTCAATTTCAGCTATGTGCAGACACAAGCCTCAATAATATGCAACGCCAATTGGCCCTTGAAGTAATAGTCACATTATCAGAGACTGCTGCTGCTATGCTGAGAAGGCATATCAACATCGTTGCACAAGCTAGTAAGTAAGCCATTTTTGTTATTTTAGTCAAATTTATAACACAGGTAATCCTCGACTTACCACCACAATTGAGCCCAACATTTATGTTGCAAAGTGAGACATTTGTTAAGTGAGTTTTGCCCCATTTTATGACCTTGCCACAGTTGTTAAGTGAAACATTGCAATTGTTAAATTAGTAATACAGTTTTTAAGTGAATCTGGCTTGTAAGAAGGTTGCAAAAGGTGATCACATGACCCCAGGACACTGCAGTTGTCATAAATATGAATCAGTTGATAAGCATCCAAATTGATGCTGCAATAGAAATATGAAAAAACAGTCATACATCACTATCAGTGCCATTGTAACATTGAATGGCCAATAAACTGTTGTAAGTCAATGGCTACCTATATATAAAAAGAGGATTTTTTAAAAAAGAAAGTCTTACTTTGGGATTTAAAAGCCAAAATCCTGATGGTCAAGTACAGCAAGGGTCCCCAACCTTTCTGGTTCAATGGTCCAGCAGCAGTGGCAGCAGAGAGAGGGAATGGTTTTACGCACACAGCCTAGCTCCTGCGCATGTGCAAATGAAGCTTTGTGCGCCTGCCCATCACTTGCATGCCCAGTTCCCAATGGGCCACAAACCAGTACCAGTCCACAGACGAGGTGTGGGGTATCCCTGAAGTATAGAATAGAATACCTCATTGTCAAGTGTGATTTCAAAGCACTAGACACTCATATCTCTCATGTATGAAGGCGGATAGAAGTCCCAGGATAATGTTGCAGGATCCAATCAGGGTTGGTAACTGGTAAAGAGAAGTTCCCTGAGGATGGGCTCCAGCACAAGTCAGAAAGCTCGGAAGACTAAACCTCTGCTCCCAATGACTGTCCTGGATTTGATCCTTCAACATCTATATTTGTTTTCATTCGTGTAATAATAATGTACAAATTATAATCAAATCTTAATTGCCCCTCATGACAACCAGCACTCCAGAAATCCCTGTGGAGACTTATAACCAAAGTCAAGGCTTTTAAGAGTTGCTTAGTGCATAATTCTGATAGTTACTATTACTTTATTTATGCAGAGGCTAATTAAGTTCATAGTTTAAAGTTAAAGCTACATTTTCATTTGTTGTTTAAAGCTATCCAAAATCAGACATACACTAGATTGCAGTGTTGAAGCAAAGAAAGCATAAATGTATAATGTATAGAATATGTATGCCTATAGAAATAAAGGTTTCCCAGTCCAGTCAAGTCCAACTCTAGGAAATGGTGCTGATCTCCATTTCTTAGCTGAGGGAGCCAGTGTCATCCAAAGACATTTCTGAAATGCCAAAATGAAGTAAAATCTTCAGAACTGAAACATTGTATATAGCAATAGATTTATATACTGCTTCTCAGTGCTTTACAGCCCTCTAAGTGGTTTACAGTCAGCATATTGCCTGCAACAGTCTGGGTCCTCATATGCTACCATAAGCCTTGGCTATGTTATTGCTGATTTTAAATCTTTTTTTTTTTTTAAATACTGGTTAGGACATTAAGGGTTATTAAAATATGAAGTTCTATGTAGAAGATTTTTGGAGACCTTGTTTCATTGTCTGCAAATTACCGTAAATTCCGGCGTATAAGACGACTTTTTAACCCATTAAAATCTTCAGATAAGTGGGGGGTCGTCTTAT
>JANHFM010009824.1:188274-202891 GCA_032468115.1 Grayia smithii
AAATAAAATCTGTCACTACCTCCATTTCTTCCCCATCTATTTGCCAGGAATTGAGAGGGCCAGATGCCATGATCTTAATTTTCTTAATGTTGAGTTTCACGTCAACTTTTGCACTCTCCTCCTTCACCCACATCAAGAGGCTCTTTAGTTCGTCTTCAGTTTCTGCCATTAGAGTGGTATCATCTGCATATCACAGAGTCAGTCTTCTCCGGGTTCAGTCAGCTAAATAATGTCGGCTGGCGGACCCGCAGGAAAGGGCCTTCTCTTTGGCTGCTCCGGCTCTCTGGAACCAACTACCTCCCAAGGTCCAGACTGCCTCCACCCTACTGACCTTCCGCAAAGCAGTTAAAACCTGGCTTTTCCGGCAGGCATGGGTCTGTGATCTAGCGACTGTGATCTAGCGAGATCCAGCCCCTGACGGGATATGAATGTGTTTGTTTGTTTGTTTGTTTTTTCCTGCTGTTTACCGTTTTTAAATTGCTTTTAAGTTTTTTATAAATGTAATTCTTTATTTTTTTTACTGTGAGATGCCCGGAGTCCTTTGGGAGTTGGGCGGCATATAAGTTTAATAAATAAATAAATAAATATCTGAGGTTGTTGATATATTTCCCGGTAATCTTACTTACCCGGCAAACCATACTGCCTTAACACCCAATAAAACTGTAGCTAATCCTAGTAGCACTTTACTTGCTGCAGAAATCTTACTTTCCAAACAAGTCATGAAATAAATTTATATTAGAATGATGAATATAGTGCAGACAATGAGGAATTTCTCATTCTCAAACATTATGTTGGGATAATAAATAGAAATAACAATGAGTAGTTTTAGAACCATGCTTGTCTTTGAAGTTTTATCCCATGGACGGGTTAACCCAACAACCACAATTGGCAACTGGAGTACAATTTAATGCTCTACTTTCTTCCAAGCTAATTCAATATATTTTTTGAGATTTTCCATAAATCACTAAATCCTTGCTGGCGGCAGTGTTAGTACTTTTGTATTTTGAGCCCACTAATATCCTTAGTCAGACTGGCCCATTTGTCAATTCTTCCTCTTAAGAAACAGAAATTGTTTTAAATACAAACCTTGTGAAATATATAACATTTAAGAGAATTACAATTATTCAGATACATAGAGGTTTCCCTGTCAGTCATATCTGACTCTAGGATGCAATTATTTAGTACTGATCAAATTTCACTTTTTTTCTCTTTTATCAGCATGACAGTGATGTCTACATTTTGACTAAAGTTTCAGATATTTTGCACTCAATATTCAGTAGCTACAAAGCAAACGTGTTACCATGGTTTGAACAGTTGTTGCCACAAATTGTCAACTTAATTGTAAGTAACCTGTATTGTGTAGTAAAGTGTCACTTTAAGACCAATAAGAGGAGAGAGAGAGAGTGCATGGGAATGATACTTAACTGTTTATTTATGTTGGTTTGCCTATTTATTTTTACCTTGCACTGATGCCATCAATGCGAAGCTTAGACGTGTACAATATATGCCATGCTAGTTGCAGAGTATCCCAGACAACTTGGGAATGTTCCATTTCTTCTCTGGATCAAGTCATTTTAAGAGTGATCTGACAGTTTTCCAAAAGAAAAAGTGTGTCCTGCATGAAAAAACATTAGATGGTAGATTCATCTCCTGAACAAATGAATGGAAAGTAGGCATAAGGAAAGATGATATGGAAACTGCATGGAAAAGAGAAAAATACATGTTATAAAGTGCTACACAGTTGTGAGTGTATGCTAAGAAGAATTATGAAAAATAATACAGTACTTAAAAGGAGTGGTGCCGTGGCCTAGAGGTAGAGCTCTCACCTCAAACAGGAGGCTGTGCATTCAATTCTAGGTAGAGGCAGATATTTCTCTCAGCACAATGAGATTATATCTGCTGAATATAACTCCATATTGGCGACAGGAAGGGCATCTGGTCAGTAAACACTCAGCTCCATTCAATTGCCCAGGCTCCATCCTGCAAGGGATTATGGGGTCATTAAAAGATGAATACAGTACTTATGAGAATTATAAAGTGAAAGAAGCTGTGAATGCATGAAATAAAATGATTACTGCAAAAAGTGAAGATAAGAGGTTGTATAATACATAAATGGAAGAAAAAATAATAAAAACATATTAATGAGACATAGCAAATAAAGGTTAAGAAAAAAACAGAAAATGAAGACCAATTTTGATGGAAATAAAATATAATTTTTGAAGTTGGTTGAAAGGTGCAAGAGGCTCCAGCAGAATGAATGGGATTTAAAATAACTTTAATGAAATTATTTGAGATGAAACTAAAGTGTCACAATGCTGCTAAGAGTACTTCAGAGATTTGTATGAGAATGCAAATTATATTTTGAAGGCTGCTTGCCATAAATGCTGTAGTCCAAGAAAGAATGATAGAAAGTAATAAATGCTTGTGAGAAAGTTGAAAAATGATATAGGTACAGGTCTTGTTGGACCAGAAATAATTTATTTATAGCATGGCTGTGTAACTTGCTTAATTTGTACATGAAAACTGCATCCATCCTTCATTGTTAGAAGAGTATTTTTTTTTTCATTTTATCTTCTACAAGGGAAATAATAATTATGTATTTTACATAACACTACTTAATCTGAAAGAGAAAGTGCAGCAGAATGTATGTACTCTTTTGAAATGGAAGCATTTCATGGTCTTTTGGACAACACATTTCCAGAATCTTATGAACTTCTGGTTCAGGACTAACTTGGGGAAACATCTGATCCATACCCGAACTTAGATCAACCTGGAGAAATGGAACATTCTGAAATATTATTAACTATTCTTCACTGGATCAGTAGGCTTTATCCATCCCTAGCATTTCCTTTGGTCTGAAATGATTTCCCATATTGACTTTAGAAGAATGTGTTCATCCACAATGATCTAAAAACCTATAGAATGATATTGAAAAAGGCAAAAAAAAGTCAGGTTTTGTTTTGTAAATATGTTTTAACATGTTTATTGCAATGTGATTTTTTTAGATCTTAGCAATAAATTATTGTATGTTCGCATAAACCACTTTGGAAAAATTTGTATGTGTTCTGTATTCAGAAATATGTACAGCTGAGTAAGCTGTAAAGCTGTTAAAATGGCTATGCTCTGTCTTATCACAAGAATATTCAAAGCTATGAAATGTATTTCAAACAGCAGGGAGATTACTGTTCATATAGGGTGAGATAGGATGGTAGAGTTACACTTCGAATAAACAAAAAGCTGGATATTTATTTCTTTGTTTTTTCTTCATAGTGTCCACATAGGCCATGGCCTGACAGGCAGTGGGGTTTGTGCATTTTTGATGATGTCATAGAACACTGCAGTCCATCCTCATTCAAATACGCAGAATACTTCTTGAGACCTATGCTACAGTCTGTATGTGATAACAGTCCAGAAGTTAGGCAAGCAGCTGCATATGGTATTGGAGTTATGGCACAGTTTGGTGGGGACAACTATCGGCCTTTCTGCACAGGTATGTACTTTTAATGAAAGATATTTCTTAGCCTGATCTAAATAAAAGCATCATTGACCAATGTATTTCTAAAAAAGTAGGGCTTTATCAGGTTTAACATATAGAATAACCAGAAGAACGATGCATTGCTTCATGCTTAAGATTCATTGTCTATATTCAGGCATAGGTACCTGGTTATATAATCTGCCTAACTGCTTAAAGTTTATGTGCGTTGTGTAACAGGCAGGTAGGATATTTCTAATCTCAAACGTTTGCTGGAATGTCTGTAATTCAGTTAGTGATGAGCACTGCTGAATGGAAAAAGGGAAATTTGTATACAGGTTACAATCAATTGTTCAACAACTGGCAGTGGTGTCGAATGAGTGGAACTTATGAAAGGTTCCTTGAGTTCTGGCCATCGCAGTGAGCTATGGTCATACAATCCCAATTTCCAAAGTCCCCTGCTGATTTCCACAAGCAAAGTTTATGGGGAAACCAGCAGGAGGTTAAAGTTGCAGTCATGAGGTCCTCATTTAATATTGTCCTCATTTATTGACAGCATCCCTGACTGCTCCTTTTTCACTTTTTTAAAAGATTATTGAGAAGAATGTATAGACTATTTTTTAATTATGTTGTGCAAATACCATGATTAGAAGCCATATTCTGGCTGGAAAAGGGCACTTTATTCTCCAGTATGCTCTTGCAAGCCCAAGTAGTCAGAGTACTTTAAAATGCTATATTCAAATGGTGATATTAAAGTATTATTACTCAAGATACTTTTTTTTTTCCAAATTTCATGTTATCAGAGGCGCTTCCATTACTGGTACAAGTAATTCAGTCAGAAGAGGCCAAAACCAAAGAAAATGTCAACGCAACAGAAAACTGCATTTCAGCAGTGGGAAAAATCATGAAGTTCAAACCTGACTGTATAAATGTTGAAGAAGTTCTGCCTCACTGGTTATCATGGCTTCCTCTTCATGAAGACAAAGAGGAAGCTGTCCATACATTCAATTACTTGTGTGACTTAATAGAGAGGTAAGACAAAACTACATACGTAGACATAACTATTTGTTTAATTTGATGGCATATTTGAATGTTGGGAATTTTAAAGCTTTTTTTTCCTTTTTGGAAAAATAATTAGGGATAATTTACACTAGTGGTTCTTAACCTTTTCTTCACCACACCCACTTCCCCCCTTTAAATACCTTTTGTGGCCATGGACCACCAAGACTTAACTCAAGATTTAAATAATAACATTTCTTCAAACCTTAACAATCTCTCTGTGATAACTTTACAACCTCCCAGGGTCGATGGACCACATGTTGATTTACACCAGATGTGTCAAACTCAGGGCCGGCCTGGTAATATAAAAGTACTGGCCCACAGTGCCTCTGCCATCCAAAATGGGCCATGTGAGGCCCCTGCAATGCCCATTTTTGGCCGGCAGGGTGCTGCAGGAAGTGTCCATCCCATCTTCTCCCCCCACCCCACCCCCTGCTGGCCCACAGAGGAAAACTACAGTGCTGATCTGTCCCTCAAAGAAATTCAGTTTGACATCCCTGAGTTACACCATTAATTAATGGACAAAATAATTTATCCGTATCTCCTAGAAAGGATTACTGGTTTCATTTTAATGAATGAAATTATTGTTTAGCAAATGCAACTTTATATTAAATTATCCTTATATGCAGGGGTGCTACTTAGCAGGTTCTGACAGGTTCTGGAGAACCAGTAGCGGAAATTTTGAGTAGTTCGGAGAACCAGCAAATGCCATCTCTGACTCCAGAGTGGGGTGGGAATGAAGATTTTGCAATATCTTTCCCCTGGAGCGGGGTGGGAATGGAGACTTTACAGTATTCTTCCCCTGCCACACCCACCAAGCCACACCACGCTCACTGGTAGTAAAAAAAATTTGAATCCCACCACTACTTAATGTTTTAGAAACTAGAATCTAATGAACTTACTTTGAATTCTTATTGCTACATTTGTTTCAATAAAACTGCTTTAATGCATGCTTTCATAGACACAGGGTCTCAGTCAACACTTTTAACATAAGAAATTTATTATTATTAGAGCAAGAGATCAAAACTGTCCAATGTTTATTGAGCATTTAGTACTGTTGTTTTGACAGATCTAGTAAAATCTGCTTTATATTGGCTTGCCTTCGTTTTGTACACTCTTTAACTTTTTATCATTCTAATGAGAAAAAGAAAAAAAGAACAGTATTGATCAGTTTTTCAGATGACTTCTGGTGGGAGGAGCAAGGGAATAGCGTGTCCATCCTTGCTCTTGACTTACCAGCTTTCAATACTACTGATCTGCCACAGCTGCAGTGGTTGGAAGTTGTGGAGACAATCTTTTGCTCGTTCTGCTCCTTTCCTCATGGTCAGTTCCAATCAGTGTTGATAGAAGTCAGAGATTGATCCCAAACCTATTTTTTATGCAGGCTGCATCAGGGCTCAGGGTTCTCTACACTCTTATTTAACATATTTAACATATACACAAAACCACTGGGCAAGGCCATTCAACAGCACAGGGTGTATATGCTGGTAATAATCAGATATACATTTCTCTTAAGATCTGGCTTTTATCCCAGATACATGGGTTGGAAGGTTAAGTGAGCTTCAACTTATTGTCATTGCTGATGGTTATTTTCAGTTTGCATTAACATTAAAATTTTTCTTATATTCTCAACAGTAATAATCCCATTGTCCTGGGTCCTAACAACACTAATCTGCCCAAAATATTTGGTATAATTGCGGACGGTGAAATTAGTGAAGCAATCAAGCAAGGAGATCCATGTACCAAACGACTGGCAAATGTAGTTCGACAAGTACAGGTAAATACAAATCAATATATCGATAGGCAGATTATTGTATTGTTTGATATAATTCTACCTTCATTTCCACACTCCTCAATCAGTGGATGGGGACTATAGATATAGGCAATTGTCAAATTTTATTTTAAATAGCAGATTCAGTGCTTTTGTGTTCTAAACAGCATATAATTGCATTTTAGCAGTAGCAGATAGAAAGAAAGAACTGATTGGGGTGAGATTGCATTTCATCAAGCATAAGCAGTCTGCCTGAGTGATTATAGGCAACACAATTGAGACTCCAGATCTTGAGATTTTCAGATATGACTAAAGGCAAAAAGGCAACAAAAAAGCCCTTATGAATAAGGAAGAGTATGTGCTATGAAAATCAGTTTTGGTCATCTCACTTAGTGTCATGTGGAGAGTTGTTTACTCATTAGCCCTAGCAATTTTTAAAATTCTTTATATCATTATATGTATTTGAACCCAAAATTTTCTATCTATATTACAATTCCACCGATCAGTAAAATGACCCTTCTTGTTGGTTTGCATGTTGGTTTCCTCATTTCCAGCATAAATTTGTATTTTTATATATATTAGGTAATTTTTCTGCTATCATATACCAATGGTACATAGTTTTTAAAATATCAGGACCCAGATTGTTGGGGGCAATATGCTGACATTTGTAAATGCTCAGAGAATGTTGTAAAGCACTATGGACGGTATATAAGTCTAAGTGCTAGTGCTATTCTATTTTTAAAATGTAAAAATGTCATTTTAAGACATTTTATGTCATTTTTCAGTCTTGAATATTAAAAGCACCTTATACTTTCTCTAAGATGATGAATTTTGAAAAAAATGATAGCACTGTTGATTATATTAGAGAGATTTTACTATTCTTCTTTCATCAGTCATATAAAGTTGTTAAATATGTTTAGGATCACATTTAAAACTAAGATGGGATATCTTAAACATTGGAAAAAAATTAACAAAATGTCATTCCCATTTTTTCTTATTTGAAATACATTTTGGATATATTCTTGGTGTTGTGTGGATGTATTTTCCATTCTGTTCTTTAGCTTCTATCTATTGTATATTGCTATTTAGTTCTTTTTACTTAATGAGCCACCCAGAGTTGGTTTGGAGTTGGTCAAAAAATAAATTGTAGGCCATGTGGAAAGTGCGCACATGTTAACACTTCATTTATCTGTTATCTCTCTTTTCTTCTGTAGACTTCTGGAGGCTTGTGGACAGAATGCATATCTCAGCTAAATGCAGACCAGCAGGCAGCCATACAGGAGCTCCTGAACTCTCCATAAAGGGCCTTAATTATCATCCACAAAAACTCCAAATAAACATTTACCCTTGGTTTAGGTTTCTTTGTTTTGTTTCTAAGAGAAAACTGCAGTGCATGTAAGTCATTCTGCAACCTACATGCTGTAACAGCAGGAAGAAGCAGTTAACAAACGGTGTTGCTAAGAATTTCTACCCCATCAGCACAGACACAATTCCCTTTAAATCCTACAATAGCACTGAAGAGTATTTTTCTAATGGTATGAACCAACTATATGGCAGTGAAAGGGAAACAAGTTGAAATTTCTTTTAAGCATAAATTGATTAAGACAGCGTTAAAGCAGGTATTTCGTAGGGATCCATTATAAAACAGATTACATGCATTTTTACCCTCTAGTGTTGAAACATATTGGAGTGTATTTTTGTAGGGTAGAAAACCTCCTTCTGCCCACCAATCCAATAGATTAAGGATCTATAAATTGAAGGCACCATCAAGCATGAAGACTTCATTGATATCAAATTCAGTTTTCTGAAGCAGGCTTGTATAGTGGCTCAAGGAAACCATTGAGTTCTCAGCCTTGAATGTGAAGTGTCTGGCATGTCTGACGGTATCTCATCCACTCCCTCAATAAATGACATTGAATACAATCAGAGCTTGTGTAAAAATCAAGTGCCGTGTGGTTTCTTCTTTGCTTTCAGTAAAAATAGATTGTTTCCTAATACATATATTATACATATTCCAAATAGTTGCTCTTCAATTACTCATGTTTTTACCCTTCCTACTACACTGTAAAGCTGTGAAGAGCCCATTTATATTTGTGTTTCCTTTTGTATTCAACTTTCCATGTTGGCTTAATTTCATGCCTTCTAAAACTGATATAAGATCAAATCTAGGTCAATCACTGGGACCAGAGATTTATTCTTCCTAGTTTTTGGACTAATATTGGAGCCCATCTTCAGGGCTGGAACCAACGTTCTGTTTCCCCCAAAATAAGACTCCCTGATAATAAGCCCAATTGGGCTTTTCAGCGCATGGCAATAAGGCCAAGTGCTTATTTCCAGGTTCAAAAAAATATAAGACGGTCTTATTTTTGGGGAAACACGGTACAATACTGGAATATGTGCTTTAGGCTATTCTGTGAGTGGTGTTTATGTGGTGCCTTCCTATTTTTACAATGGGCCCCTTGTCAGTTAACAGGAATGCTGATTTACCACTAGCTTATCAAGTACCTAGGAGTCGTCAGCTTGACAGCACAAGGAAACAACAGACAATAACCAGCCATCAACACACCAGTCAGTAGGAAGGCATCACATAAATACGACTCTTAGAACAGTCCAAAGCATGTTTCCAGTAGAGAGCAGTTCCCTGAAGATGGTCTCCAGCATGAGTCCTAAAGCTTAGAAGAATAAATCATGGCCTGGTAACCAACTTAAATTTGATCTTGCATCATTAGCTTGGGACACATATTTGCCCTCAAAAGTAATATAGTTCACCTAACAAATGGTTCTGATTGGATATGTATATGATTTGTCAGTATTTAAAACTGATGAGCATGCAGTACTTCATCTCTAGGAGTTAATAACTTATTGTGGAAAAGGGGTGTGGGCCAGAACTCTTGCCTACCAGTCAGTTCATGTGTTTGTTAATTCATGGCTTTAGCTGCACACTGCATATTGTGCTGTAGCATTCCAAGGTTCAGAAAAATTCTTCCAATTAACTGAAATCTCTGCATATCAAGTTAGAAATAAGCACCACTGGGGTTTATTCTCTGTAAATTGATAACTGCATTGTTTCCAAGAGTAAGCTGTTTTAGATTGATAAAACTCAGGTTTTCTGTAAGTTCTATTGAAATACTTTGAGTAATAAATATTTTTGAGTGAAGTGACGGAGAAGGGCACAGAGTAAGATCTGTTTTGTTTTCTGGAACAGTTACTCCTAAAAACCAAATATGTTAAGTCATAGGATATTACAGAACAAATCTAAATTCTGTGCTGTTAGTTAATTTCCAGTGAATCTTGGAAAGTTTTATCAATTAAAAAGAGGGAAACCCAATTCTCTTTACTTATTTTCTGTGTTAATTGATTCTGCGGATACTCTTATATCCTTCTTTCTCATAATTTTGTGGTTCTGGTTTAATGGTATCCTGTTCTGGTTTTCAGAGTTCTCTGGCACATGCCAGACTGGTCTGGGCAGTCCATATCCTGCAGACTCTCTTTGAAACACTTTTGGGAGCAATACTAAGAATTAACAGAGGTAGATCCCTATGAAATGTTGATGGCCTTATCAAAACTTTTCAACTTTCTGCAAAATCTTTTCCTTATTTTTTTCTCTCATAAAATGCTCTTGGTGACAATTCTGTATTGCTTATTGCCACTAGATGGAGGTAGTGCAGTTTAAGAGAGGAACCCTACTTGGAAGAACACCCTATTCCGTACTATCAACGCAGTATGGAAAATACTGAAATGAGCAAAACGTTTTAAGAATCTGGCTAAATATTCCACTACAATAAAATGTGAGGATTGACAAAATAAGTAAAAATGGGATTTTGCCAACTGGACAGCAGGAACAGATTTCACTCCAGCTATATCCACAAGATGCCTTGTTAAATTTTATAACAGCTATATTGCTGTTTGCACACCTGAACAAAGTAAACCACTTGGGACAAAATAAACCCTGACATCAGATACTGGGAAATCCAACCTTAATTTTGCTGTGGGAGAGAGAGCTATTTCACCCTTAACCTTTGGAAGAAAGGTTAGCTCATCTCTGATCAGTACCTGTCTGGCCCTACCTAGATTTGAAAGCTAAATGGGGTTGGTTCTGAATGAGAAACCACCAAAAAATTCCTGATCTACACTGGGAAGTTGAAAAATATTCTGGAAAAAGGCAAGATGAATCATGTTTGTGAGCTGCCTAGAGTAGCCCATGGCAAGATTGGCAGCAAGTAAATTTAACAATAAGTAAAGACTACATGATAAAGTTATCAGGACTCAAATTGAACTTGAAGTAGAAATTAGTTTTACTTAAGAAATGTATACACCGCCTGGATCAGATTCTAGATTATCTACAAGAAAAACTGTTGTTAGTTGCGAAGTTGTGTCCGACCCATCACGATTCCATGGACAATGTTCCTCCAGGCCTTCCTGTCCTCTACCATCCCCTGGAGTCCACTTAAACTCACACCGACTGCTTCAGTGACTCCATCCAGCCACCTCATTCTCTATCCCCTTCTTTTTCCCTCAATTGTTCCTCAAAAGCATTAGGAAAATACAACAATACAAAATAATATGAATATCAAAAAGTTTGGTTCATCTTTACCTCAGGATGAAAACTCAGTGCCATATAAGAACAGCAAAGAAAAAACAATTTCATTAGAACTAATGGACATTTCAATATCTACAAGTGACAACTAAGGCAGGGGTCTGAAAATGGCAGCCTGCCAGCTGGATGCATCACACATAGGCCACGCCACCCAAACACTGAATGGAGAAAAGTCGTGACCACAACGTGACACGGCAAGTCTGACACATGTGATCTAAGGCAACAATAGATAGAACTGCATAATTTTGAAAATGAGAAAGGAAAGCCAATAAAATAATTGACATGCCATGCAGTCACATTTTTAAAGTTATATTGTGGTTCAACAGTTTTTATTCCAATAAGGGCAAAACACTTCAGTTACCACTGGAGAGAGGTATTAATTGTCCTTTTATGGTTTTATGAACATCTCTTAAAACGTAATGATCTCCAAGGCCCAATTGCTTTTCCATAACTACCTCTTATGTTGCACTGATACAACAGATTGGGCCTTCTGTATTCCTCAAGGAAACTCATTTTAGATCTTTCTAAAGCAAGAACAGCTTTCTCCCTCTTTAATTTTCTGTTCATATCACAGAACTGATATTCGGAATCCTATTTTTACAGCTCATATTTTAAATACAAGACTAATTTCAAAAATTACAATTACAAAATATGCACATATATTGCAATAATTAATAACTAAGCACCATATAGCATTGAGCCCAGCACTTTAGCCTTAAATAATTTGACAGCTACTGGTACATAGCTGTTACCATGTTGACATGCATATTTAATGATCATAAAGGATGCTTTGGGGGCTTTTACATGCTTGATTGATCCAGTGAGTAATTGATTGAAAGTGAATGCCTGCATACTTAAAGGTCACCACTTGCTCAATAGGTCTGTCTTTAATCTTCCAGATAATCAGTGACTTGAAGCACTTTCTGGAAAATATTAATACCTTTATTTAGGGTTATTGACCTCAAGCCATTCCCTATGGCAATAAGGAGAATTCTTCAAGGCATCCAAGCAGTCCTACCTGGGTTATGGAAAGTATGGAGGTATCATCAGCATAGAGAAGTATAGGAAATAGTGCAGTAGGAAATTCTAGTTTAGCAAAGGCTTCAATCACGATTAATACATCCATTTGCAACCTCCAAATGCAACCTCATTTTATACTTTTAGGTTAGGGATAGATTTAGTTAGTTCTCCTTTACAATTTATCTTGCAAGGTACTTTCTGAGTATAGTCATATTAATTTAAGAAGGTTATGATCAATGTTATAGCTGATTTTCTTTGGAGTCTATAGAATCAAAGGCCATCTTTAATTCTATGAAAGCCACATAAAGACTGCTTTTGGTAAGCCTAATGTACTTTTGTGTCTTGGTCCAAGGTTGAACAGTTGGGCATATACCCTGCCTGCTCTGGTGCCAGGATGTTTTTGGAAAGCCCCAAACCAGTAAGTTTATAACAGAAGAACTGGTATATGATTTACTGATTACAGATAAGGGACTGATATGGCAATGGTTTACACAATGATTTGTCTGTGTTTGGGAAGAATAATGGAATTATCATATCTGAAAAATTAGGGTAGTGAAGAAAAGAGGTAGAACAGGTGCCATTGGGTGAAATTGTTTTTTAAGAATTTGGGTAAAACTGTTAACCCGCTCTTTGATGGGTGCTTTGTTATTTTTCAATTGAGAAATCAATTTTTGAACTTGTGTATATGAGACCAGAGCCATTACAGTTTATTATTATTTTCATATAATTTTCTTGTTTTTATGATGATCTGGATTGCTATCTGCTCTAAACATTCAGGAATATGAAGCATACAAAATAAATGCATATAAATAAAAATAAGGATCCTCTCCTAATTTTCCTTATAATACATATTTTTGTATTCTGATATATTTTACAGCTCTTTGTGCTGTAGAAATGACATCACAATGAATCAAAATAGGCTACTAGTTAAGAAATAATGCTAGCCTTAAGTCGCCAATGTCTAGTTTTCCGTCTTTGAAACTTCTGCAATTCAAAAACAAAATGTGTGTTAAGGTTGAAAAACATTCCCCTTTAGGAAATCTAGTTGCAGATAGTTCTTGACTTACAACCACAATTGAGCTCAATATTTCTGTTGCCAAGCGAAACATGTTAAATGAATTTTGTCCCATTTTATGATCTTTGCCAGTTAAGTGAATCACTGCAGTTGTTAAGTTAACAACATGGTCGTTAAGTGCATCTGGCTTCCTCATTGACTTTGTTTGTGAAGTCATAAAGAGATCACATGACTTGGCACACAGCAACAGTCATAAATACAACAACTGGAGTTGCCAAGCATCTGAATTTTGATCACATGACCATAAGAATGCTGCAACAGTTGTTTGAAAAACAGTTATGTCACTTTTTCAGAGCCATTGTAACTCCGGTCATTAAACAAATGTTTGTAAGTTGAGGACAACCCGTATTCAGTCAGGCAAAAGGATGTCCTTGCTAATTGTAAATAGTCCCAGTAAAGCAGATCAGGGGGAAAAGCAAGTGTAAGCAAAATCCTAAAATTTGTCAGATCCAACACTCACTGACTAATCCGACTGGTAATTCAGTAGCATTGATGTTCCCAGCAAGAAAAGATGTATTCAGAAAACCTGAACTACTACCATTTTATTAGATTTGCAGCACACATTTGGTTCAGGAACTCAAAAGTAGTGTACAAAATTGCCCTACCCTTTCACTTTTCCTCACAACTCTGTAAGCTAAGTAAAATGGAAATAGCTGAGAACAATTCTGCTCCTGTTTTTAACACCTGATATACAGAAGCATTGGAGATAATACCATATTGTTTAGCATATTATTGAAAACCAACTGCAAAGAACTCTTAAGTTTTTTTCCCCCTAGGGTAGGCAATACAAAAAACACCTGTTATACTTAGTGGTTAAGGTGTTAAAATGTTAACATTTGGAGTGGGGAGCTCATTTTCTTCAGTTCCTGATTTTGTTTAGACATTACAAACTGTTGTGAACAAGATTTTTTGGCTGATAATGTATATATGTTCAGCTACAAGTTTCATTGGATTCAGATGTAGCATGTTTCTTCTAGGTAAATTGCAGCCTAAAGTGAGCTTTTATTTTATCAAGCAAAGCTACACACCTTGTCATGAAGCATGATTTATATTGCAATAAATTGTTCCTCAAAGGTGAGATGCAGTTATTAATTGAAGGAAAAATTAGTAACCATTTACAAACATATATATGTTAAATATCCAATCACTGGAGAAATGTACAAAGGTGCTTCCAGTTCAGTTGAAGAAAATGTGCTTCAATTGTATTTTAATTATGGAATGTCACAATGGATTCAGGAATAATATTTTTTTTATTTGCAAACTTCGCTTTCTTCAACGTTCTTCCATTCTTCTTTGCAGACAAACATTGTTAAAGAGAACAAAACAAAACCATTTCACCACACCTTTTGGGGAGTGCTATCTAGAACTGCCATTCTGAGAACATGACAGGCCAGGGGATTCTGGACAGCTCCTAGCACAATCTAAAAATACTTTAACCACAGTACTGCTGTAGCAGTGGTGAAATCCATTTTTTTTACTACTGGTTCTGTGGGCGTGGCTTGGTGGGAGTGCTGTGGCTTGGTGGACGTGGCTTGGTGGGCATGATGGGAAGGATACTGCAAAATCTCCATTCCCACCCCACTCTGGGACCAGCCAGAGGTGGTATTTGCCAGTTCTCCGAAC
>JANHFM010009824.1:205889-217604 GCA_032468115.1 Grayia smithii
AGTACCCGGCGTATAAGACGACCCCCCACTTATCTGAAGATTTTAATGGGTTTAAAAGTCGTCTTATACGCCGGAATTTACGGTATTATTGATATGCCTATTCTGTGAATGCAAGTCATACGTTTTGCCATTCTGTACAACTCTGCTCCTTAATAATTGATATGTTATGATGACTGTTGCATGTCAGAGATGCATTCCATGAATCAATCTTTTTCCATATATATTTAGATGGTAAGTCAGTGTAGTTTGTCATAACTAGGATACTTCCCATACAACAAACCATCTAGTGAGGCACAACTGGATGCAAAGAAGGTTGAAAGCGAGACAAGACTAGAGTTTCTAGGATGGTGCAGACTAGTTTCTTCACAGCCAAAATGCACACAGGGTTTGAATCTCTTTGAAACAAATTCCATTTTTTCTCTTGAAAAAATAAGAGGCTCTAGACTTGAATTCCCTTGTACAATTTGCTATGCGACTGGGTCAGTCTCTCTTCCTTAGCCCAACTTATTTTGCAGCATCGTTGTTTCAAAAATAAAATCAAGAGGAAAACCTCTGTATAAATTCCTTCAGAAAAGGTGGGATATAAATGCAACCAAGAAAGTACTAAGTCAGGACAACTGAATCTATTGAATTTGCTTTTGGGAGAAAGGATGTAATGAAGAGACAGGTCTTCTGTAGTACAAAATATAGAAACTCAAGGAAGGACCAGCAAAGTAATTGCTTCCATGTACTTTGCTGGCTCTACTGGAAGGCCAGAAGGAACTTCACTTTGCAGAGTCCTATCAAGGCATTGTTTTATTAAAGGTATGATTGAAGCAAAGCACCTCTCGGAAGGTTCACACATACATGATAGTTATTTTGATAGGAAAATAAAATTGTTTAGTTTTATTCCCTTTCTGTTTTTAAAAAGAAAAGCACTTATTGCTTTTGACATTCTTTAACTAAAGCATGATACACTGAATGTAATGAGCTTTTCAGTCATGATCTGAAGGTTACTTTCAAATTAATGGGTCTCTGGGGAATGAAAAGATAACTACTTAGGTCCTAGGATTGTTTGGTTATTTGTATTTTAACTTTTTGGTATGCATTCTTGTTGTAAAGCATCCAACATAAATCTTGGGAGAAGCTGTTGATGTTGGCTATGACCCAATTTAAATAATAATATAATGCTGTTTTTTAAGTCTCTCCAAACTCTTGCTAGTAAAAGTATGGCAAACAGTCACATTAAAAATATTACTCTGCAGTTTGATGTTTAAGTAATCAGATTACATATAATGTAGTATCATGGGTCTTAAGGAAGCTTAACTGAATTAATTAATTAGTGTAGCTGAATTCAGAGTTTAATTGGACTGGAATCTGCATTGACTATATAATATATAATTTTCCAGCAAACCACAACTGGAATCTTGCTTTCAAATGACTTCATAAACATGGACTTGTGCTTGTTGCTTTGATGACTAATACCTAAAACCATTACTCTTCCCAGCACCAGTAGCTGAAGAAACATAGCAAGATTAAGGAGAAGAAAATCTTGACTAGCTGTAGATGGCTGGATTCCTTAGAAAGTCCAAACATGGTTTGGGCTTTATTCTGTCTCTGGAACAAACCACAGCCTATTGCAATGTCTGAATTGAGCAAACTGAATGGTTGAGGATAGACTGGTGTATAGTCAGTATTTCCTTGGGCATCTTATAAGCATATGAAAGGTTGCCTTGATAATATTAATTATACAATATGTGTTTCTTGAGATTTCTCTGGTTTTTTTATGTTATTTTATTATAAACATTGTACGAAGTGGGAGATCAAAAGCAGAGATAGATAATATAATAAAATATATTAAGAAAATTAAGTGAATTTTGCTCCATTTTACAGCCTTTCTTGCCACAGTTGTTAAATGAATCACTGCAATTGTTAAAGTAAGTAAAACGGTTGTTAAATGAATCTGGCTTCATCATTGACTTTGCTTGTCAGAAGGTCACAAAAGTTGATCCCATGAACTGTCATAAATATGAGTCAGTTGCCAAGCCTCTGAATTTGGATCACATGACCTTGGGGTTGCTGCAACGGCCATAAGTGTGAAAACGGTCGTAAGTCACTTTTTTTAATGCTGTTGTAACTTTGAATAGCCACTAAAAGAACTGTTGTAAGTCCAGGACTACCTGTAATTGTGGCAGTCACCACATAATTTCTCTTAGATCATCCCTGTATCCAATACACTGTGATAGAAGAACAGCTAATGGATCACAGTTTCTTCATGGCTCAGATTAACCAGGGTAGATGATGGGGAAGAGTTTTTCTTTTCCTTTTCCTTTCTTTCCCTCCACCCAACTGCAAACTTTGCATCTCTCTTAATCTTTTCTGGAAATACAGTATACAGTACAGTAGAAGGAATGTGAAGATTTTTTTTAATTGCATTTCCTTATTTTTCATCTATTTGGTATAACTTTGGAAGACCATGACACTCAATTTCCTATTAAATGCAGCATTGAATTTGGTATTATCTAATTCAGTACATGTACTATTGATGTAAGGCTGATGATTATAACAATTAAACTCACTGTTAAAAACTGTTTTCAAGCTTATGGGTAATAATGGCAGCTAAGATGAATCCATCTTTATCTAATGAGAACCAGTATTTTTAATGTAGGTCTCCTCAGTAATATAAGAATGATTCAGATATTCCTCTAGTGTTACTTTCATTCTGCTGATGTTTAATTTTTAAGGACTGTTCTAGGATTCTAGAGGATTCAAAATGACAGCTGATACCCACCATGGGATTACATTCAGAGTTAATGAACCATGCTTCAATATTGGTAATTTATGTAGAGATGATGGCAATCCAAGTGAAACTCTATCTTCCCCAACACTCTTTGTGTGTAAGTTCACCATTTTCCCCCATATTTCAAACAAGTGACACTGAGCTATATTTTTAGGACTGTATGCATGTTTTCTAATAATGTATATGCACAATAGACAGAAGAGTAGTGCCAGGAGGCATATAATGGAATTCTTAGCCCAGCTCCTGATCCTCAGAGATAAGCATGGAAATGAACTTTCCCTTGATATGACTCTCCCTGGACTTAAAATTGCTTAGCTGAAGCAACTGCATTACCTTTAATTATAGCATAGAATATGTTCCTAGCTAGTTCTTTAAGTACATTTGCCCAGTAATCGTTGAATCCCAGCTACTTTATATTTTCTTACTTTTGAAAAAAAGGGATCAACCAAACATAATTGTACATTTTGCTTCATGAATCAGGAATGTTAGATTTAGTGGAAAATATTGTGGGATAATAATAAGACCTGATGCTATGAACTGCTGTGAGACTTGGAAAATAGTTGAAAATATATTTATAATCTTGATTTTTTTTAATGGTTTATTTTAACATCCTTCCATTGACCTGTATTTTGTAACATCCAAATGTGATTCACACTGACATTCATTATGGATTATTTACATTTCAGAAGTCAGTTTCTTGTTTTTAAAAATTGGTATGTTAATTTGCTGTTCATGTGGATAAATAGAGATAGTCAGATTTTTGAATGTTGATGGTCACCTTAATGTATTTTCCAGTTTTTTCCCATTTACTGCAGTTATTTCCTGTTGTCAAGATTCAAATGTAAACATCATTTTTCCCTTTCATTAAGCTTTCATATTTAATCTATGTTCTCCTGTCCTCAGTTTAAGAACTGCCAAAATGTTGTGGTGTCTGTTAAAATAACTAACTTCCCACTCCTTATAATTTTTTTGCTGGAAACTTGTGCTGTTGCCTGGTGATGTCACTCTTAAATGCTCTATTATCCAGTATGATACATGTGAAATGTTTACCTCCAAATAGTCCAGGTTTTTATACTCTTAAAATGCAACGTATATGGTAGTATTTCTTTACGATTCTTTATTTGAAAGTTCCATTGCTCCTTTCTCAGTGTTGCTTTTGATACATTACTCTCAAATTATTTGATAACTGGTTAGTAGCCCAGAACATCCTCTTAATTGTTATGGTATGCAGAGACAAAATATGTGCTGATGCAGTTTTTATTCAGATGCCCAGATAGTGTTAGCTTTGTGTTTTATACCCTGGTTATATTTGTTACTGATTTGCAATGTTTTGGAAATCTCTAACTATACAAAGGATGGCACAGATTTTATACTGGTATTCCTTACTTGGAGGCTAGAAGAAACCAAGATGAACTGAGTGTAACCATATTTCCAGGAAAAGCATATTTAATATTTATGGAATGATATTTTTTAACCTTCTCAATCCCTTTGGTGTGCTTGGAAGTTATAGAAGGAGGAAGAATTGGCCTATTTCCCCTTGCTATTGTATAAATGGAGGTCCTGGAATCAAACACATATCTTTTCTGAATCTTAATGAATGAACTGATTTATTGCTCTGGCTTGCTGCAATTTTCTGCAAATTCCAAACTTCTTTCAACAGAAACAGTTATAAACAACAGCCACTGAACCAAATATCATTTTGGCAAGCTATGTAACTATAAGACGTTAGAGACAGCTTTGTATGCTACCATTAGTGGTGAAATGTTTTTCCCATGGCATACTGTGATATTGGTGAACTGAATAAAGACATTGTGTGCTACTTGGATAAAGAGGAAAACTAGCATCTTAGTGCTATCAGAATATGAACTTTGGGTTTTCTTCCCATGTCAGGCTGACTTATTGTTCTTGCCTTTCTTTTGGATGCTCCAGAACAGGGTGGATTTGATTTAAATCAAGTCGATTTAATGGTTGTAACTAGTGAATTTGGGTAACCTGATAGACCTTCTGATTGACCTTGCTGGTAGACCACTCTTTGAGAATCTCTGACCTAGAAGGTCTGCTCTTTATTGTACAATTTTAACTCCCTCCATCCAACTTGAACAAACTTTGTATGTAGCTTGAATTTAACCAAGGTTTGTTGATTCTGAATTCTTGCACAAGTGGCCTTTCTTTTCCATTCTCTCACCTTTTTTCCATTTCCTCACTAAAGTTTCAACTCTGCATACACTAAAATGAATAAATGGATTCTTTATATTACATTGAAGGATTTCAATTGAAGTGATGGTTTTAAAAAAAGAAAACTCTTGGTTGGCATTAATTGTGATTGTGTCTGAAAGATCTGGTCAAGAATCCAAAAAAAATCTAGATTTTCTTCATTGCTTCTTCCAACTTTTATTAAGCATTTTATTTACTGAAGATTCTGGAGCCTAGTGGTAGTTAATGATCTGCTTTTGAATAGAAATTCTAGTAAAAATGTTCCTAAACTAACATAGCTAGAGCTATTTGGGCATATATTGAAACTGTTCTTAGTTGATCATATAACTTTATGAAGTCTGTAATGTCCTTCTGGAAAGGACATAGCTTTGTTGGTTTTTAACTAGAATGACAAGGTCTTAATTAATTTAATCTTTTGCTTGCAGTTTAATTTGTTTGCTTGCAATCCAGCTCATTCAGTCTTTATACTCTGATCAGGCAGCCATTGTAAACGAAATATGGAGAAACAAAATAATTCAGAACTGGAAAAGGCACTTGGCAAGGTTGCATCCTGTCACCTATACTATTCAACATGTACACAGAAATAGTTACGAGAAATGAACATTTGGAGGAATCTGTCATTGGGGTTAAAATTGGTGGTAGAAATAATCAAAACTTCTGATATGCAGATGATACAACATTATTCTCAGAAAGCAAGGAGGATCTGGAGTGGCTAATCCTGAGAGTCAAAGGTGAAAGTGAAACATTTGGACTGCACCTTAACATCAAGAACACAAAGATAATGGCAATGCAGAGAACACACAGGTCAGAGTGCAGATCGACAGTGAGACCATCAAAATAGTACAGGAATTCATCCTCCAAAGTGGTGACTGCAGCCCTGAGATCAGAAGGCACGTAGCACTTGGAAGAACTGCATTGTTCACCATGAATAACATAGCCAAATGCGTATTAATCAAAGCAATAATTTTTCTAAATTGCTACCTATGATTATGAAACTTGGACTCTAAAAAGGCAGGTAGGAGAAGGGTGGGTGCCTTTGAGCTATGGTGCTGGAGGTGACTATTACACATCCCATGGACTGCAAAAATAACAGAGTCCTAGACTAGTGATGGCTAACTTTTTTGCCGTCGAGTGCAAAAGTGGGGGGAGCATGGGGAGTTGCACACGTACATGCCCACACCCATAATTCAATGCACACCCTGCCCCCAGATGCATGCATTCACGCTCCCCTGCACATGCAACACGTGAAACACCCCCCCTCCGGGCCTGTTTTGGGCCTATCAAGCCATCCTGAAGCCTTCGGAGGCTGGAAATTTCCCGACTTCTGGTAGGCCCGGTAGGCACATTTTTCGCCCTCCCCAGGCTCCAGAGGCTTTCTTGGAGCCTGGGGAGGGCAAAAACAGCCTTCTCCACCCCCAGAGGCACTCCAGAGGCCAAAAATGGCCCATTTGCCGACTTGCATTGGGCCCAGAAGGCCCGTTTCCCCCACCAGATTCCAGAAACTTTCTTGGAGCCTGGGGAGGGTGAAAACAGCCTCCCCCTTGGAGGCCCTCTGGAGGCTGGAAATGGCCCATTTCCCGACTTCTGATAGGTCCAGAAGGCCCGTTTTTCATCCTGCCCAGGATCCAGGGGCTTTCTTGGAGCCTGGGAAGAGTGAAAATGGCCTCCCCCACCCCCCCAAAGGCCCTCTGGAAGCTAAAAACTCCCAGTGACACCATGCGAGCCCTGTACTTATCTGGCATCCATAATGGGCCGCATGGAGACTCCTGGAAGGGGAGGGGCAGTGTGGGTGGGGCCAGCCAAAAATCAGCTGGCCAGCATGCGCTTGCACGCTGGAGCTGAGCTAGGGCAATGACTCAAGTGCCTGCAGATGTGGCTGTGCATGCCACCTGTGGCACACGTGTCACAGGTCCGCCATCATGGTCCTAGACTGAACCTCACCAAAAATATCACTTGAAGCCAAGATTGCCAAACAGAGGCTGTTATACTTTGGGCATATCATGCGAGCTGACTCACTCAAAATGTCAATCATTCTGGGAGTGATAGAAAAAGGAGAAGGAGCCACTTTAATACCCACTTGATGGACAATATAAAGGACACTGAGAGGACCATGGCAGATCTGAAGGAGGCAGTGCAACACAGAAAGTCATGGAGATTGCTGATCCATAGAGTGGCCGAGGGTCACACCCGACTGAATGGCTGACGACTATCCTTGCAACCAAGGATGAGTGATAGTAATACCCTCCTCATATAGTGCCAGACACTTTTTTATTAAAAATGTAATATAAATGAATTAGAATGCCCCTTTGAAAATATTGTAGCTTTCCAAGAGGTGAAAAGAATTGAAATAATTGCTGTTTTGGATAATTTTCCATAAGGAAGTTTTCCAGGATATTATATTTCAGAAATTTGTTTTATAAAAGGATGGGAAAAAAGGAAATACCTGTACTGCAGAAAGTAATGTTTCACAAACCTATTATTCAGGAGGTATGATCTGCATTCTGTTTTGCCATTTATATTTTATAATACTTTCCCCTTCCCTATGGTTTTTAAAATAATTTTTCATTTTTTGTGTGTGTTTGCTTTTTGATATGGTGAGCTAAAGATGTGCTATTATACTAGATAAGTTACACTGTAAGTGTTGAGAAAAAGAACATTCTATATAATTGTGTGAAACAGCTGTGTTTAGTCAAAGGATACTGACATTTTTTGAGGTCCCATTTTGAAAGGAAAACATATTTCCAGGAATTCAAAGGAAATGACTTCGAATTGATTTCTGAATTTTGCAGAACATGATACCCACCGGGGCCTTTTCAAGTGGTTCTGTTGCCACTAAAACTATACTGAATGATGTGAAAGATCCATCTTTTGTGTGGGAAAAAAAATGCAAAAATGCTGCTTAAAGAAGTGATCAAATATTAATTTATTATAGGACTTGGAACCAATGTACGATTAGTTTGTAATCACTTTGTAATTAATCAGATTACAAATGCACGAATCAAATTTCCTTGGCTTGGTGGTTGAGAAATACAAATAGGCTAACTTAATAAAGAAAAACATTTCAGATTTTAAGGCTGGGGGAAACTAGTATAGTACTTATGTATATGCTGTAGCTTCTTTGTGGGCCAGATAGCACACCCTATAACAAAGCACATGCTTTGCATGCCAAAGGTCCAGATCAATCATTAGGATTTCCAAACAAGGTAAAGATAAATACTTCCTTGAGTCAATCCTAACCACAGTTTGTTTGCTCCTTTGGAAGTGCATTGTCATTGCCTCCTTCCCAGACCCTCCCTCCCTGCCCCCCCCCCCCCACAGTTTAGCCATAGCTTTAGGATTTCAAGGCAAATGGTAACTACTTCTTAACTCTGCTTAGTTTTCAGGATATACGTCAAAGTTTGCTAAATAGAGCCAGCTATTCTGAAATCATAGAGTTTTACTACTAGTTCAGATAAAACAATACAAATTTTCCAGGTGTCAACTCTGACATCTCTAGCTCACCATACATGTATACAAAGAATAGTTTGATAATACATAACTAAATAGATTGACAATATGACTGAGTAGAAAGCAAATTTCTTTATCACGGTTTGTTGAGTTACATATAGCATATATGCATCTGAACTATGCACTTATTTCTTGTACACCCAAATATTCAAAGTAATTATTATGATCAGAAAAGGAGTATGAATGGGAAATGGTTATCAGGCTTATCAGATCAGACTCCAATAGCCAATATATTGTACAACCCATATTCAGAATCTTATAAAAATTTAGTAGGACACTTTTCTTAACATTTAGGATACAGATTTTACCTTTAAAAACATCTCAGACAGAATGTATTGATTTTTTCCTGGCAAAAATCTCTGTAATTGGGAAATATTTTTCACTAACATTTTTTGATAAATTTAAAATAACTATAGAATTATTTCTCTTGTTTTTTAGCATTTAATCAATGTCTCTTATTATGCAGTTATAGATTTCCTTTTCAGTCAGAAAGAATGAAATAATAATGAGTGATCAGATGTGTTCATTAGCCACCTACCATAATATAATCTATTATAAAAAGAGTTTAAGCAACTCATAAAATTAGTTGCAAATGTGGCATCAGCTTTTCCAGCAAGAGTGATTTGTATAAGGTTACAATCCTGTTTGGAATTTCCACTGAATTTCCAAGTTTGTCACGTTTCTCATTGACATATTACAACATACCCAGAATATTTGCAGAATAACCTAGCCAGATGTTGGTCTTAAAAGCCAAATTTGCATTTGTATCCATCCTCATAACACTTGATTAACAATGTATCCCATCAAAAATATTATACAGGACTTAAAGAATTTTAAAGGGATGCAAAATTGGTAATATCTAGTGTAGGGCTTGGTAGCTGGCTTTTATCCTTTTGCAAGCTTTATTGATTGGTTTCACATATTTTAAAATATGGATTCATTTTACATCTTAACTCTTTTTAAGTATCATTTTAAAGGACACTGCTAAAAGAAATACATTGCAGTCTTTTTTTTTTTTCTTTGTGGAAGGGAACCTCCAAATAAAATAAAACAAACGGAAAGGGGAAAGGAAAGGAAAGATTTCCTGTTAATTTTTTCCCAATTTTTGCTCCCTGAATTTTTATGTCAAGGGAAGACCAAATTTTTGGACTACTGACTATTACAGAAATCTTGAAACCACAGTGACTTCCCTCAGGAGGAGGAGAGCGTGGCATTGTAGAAAATGTCTGTGAGGTGACTGTGGAGAACAATAAATCACTAATTTATCATAAGACAAATAGCTAAGCTTGCACTCTTATCTTCTCTGAACTTACACGGGACTTTGTACCACATTAGCTTAGCTTGTCTCATTTTTTAAATTTTTATTTTCTAAGAAAGGCCTAAGATGGTGTTTTTAAAACATGGCAAGTTTTAACTTGACCTCAGCTCCCAGAATTTTCTAGTCAGCATGCTGGCTTGGGAATTCTGGGAATTGAAGTCCATTACTTCTTAAAGTTGCCAAGTTTGAAAAACATTAGTCTAAGGCCCAAGGTTGACTCAGCCTTCCATCCTTTCAGGGTAGGTAAACTCAGATTGTTGGAGGCAATAAGCTGACTTTGTAAAAATGCCGCTTGGAAGCATGCATATACAAGGAATGAAGGAATTTGCTGAGCACTTGAGTTGTGCTCGAAACTATAAGCCATCCTGAGTCTCCGGAAAAGGGCGGGATATAAATAGAAATAATAAAATAATAATAATAATAAATTTTTAATATACTAAATTATTGCAAAATGACTCAAGAGGCGACAATAGAGGTGTATGAAGAAATGATATTGATGCTTAAAAGTTTCTATGAAATTGTGACAAAGAATCATAAGGAGATAATGGGATTGTCCAAAGAAAAAGATGTGAGTGTAGAAGACCCTCAATACAAGGGGGGGAAAGATCAAAATAATACTCAGAAAACAGATGAGAAAGCAGAAGGAGTGGGGGAGGACACAAAACAAAACAAACTGTAAGAAGATGAAGACACTGAAAGGACAAGAATAATAAGTATGAATCAAATAGAAAATTATTTAAGTGTTTACAATTGAACGGGGGGGGGGGAAGGGAAGTCTTCCAAAAATAATGAAAGGACTATGGATGGTTGATGAAATGATGCGGTGGAAGGAAATAAGGGGTAAGCCCAGGGGTAAAATCCAATTTTTTTTACTACCGGTTCTGTGGGCATGGCTTGTTGGGCATGGTGTGGCTTGTTGGGTGTGGCTTGGTCGCGTGGCAGGGGAAGGATACTGCAAAATCTCCATTCCCACCCAATTCCAGGGGAAGGATACTGCAAAATCCCCATTTCCTCCCCACTCCAGGGGGAAGGATATTGCAAAATCTCTATTCCCACCCCACTCTTGGGCCAGCCAGAGGTGGTGTTTGCCGGTTCTCCGAATTACTCAAAATTTCTGCTACCAGTTCTCCAGAACCTGTCAGAACCTGCTGGATTTCACCCCTGGGTAAGCCACAGGGAATATTTAGTTGGTATAAAAATGGTAAAAAGAGAAATAAGATCCCAAGAGAGAAATATAAAAGAGGGATCAAAAAGTGAATAAATGATGAAGTCTCAAAAAGAGTGAGAGATGATGGATAGGGATAAAATATCTCTCAATATGGTGAATGTATTAGAAATTAAAAGAAGTAGTAAATACAAATTGGAAAAACAGTAGAACATATATAGATAGATAATAGAATTTACTATAATCATAACCAAATTAAGGTTAGAAGGTGGAAGTCTATGATGTGGTAACCTAACTGTATTATTATTAATAACGATGTGTTAAAATATATTGAAACTTATAATTTTAGGGGATTGGAGATACAATCCCAGGATTGATTAAATTGGTTAAATTGGTTAATGATTGGTCTTGGTGTTTTTAAACAATTGGGATATTGGATTTATGGTGGAATAGTGAGTAATTTCTAATTAAAATACTAGTGATTTAACAGGGGATAACAAACATACTGCATGAAGAAATGTTACTGAAGCTTATAAGTACAATGTGCAGGTTAAAGTCAGAAGTTGGAAAACTAGGATTATGTATACCTAATTGTATTATTATTATTATAAAAATCAAGCAACGTTTCTTTAAGGAGCAGCTTTGGGTGATTTCACCCCCCCCCCTGTCTTTACAAACGTGGAGGAGATTCTACCTCAGGAGGAAGCAATTTCCCCGGAGCTATGGATTACA
>JANHFM010009824.1:221159-238824 GCA_032468115.1 Grayia smithii
TCCCAACAAGTTTCCTTTGTCTGTCCAGTTACTAACACATCATCTACATATTGGAGCAGTACATCTCCATCCTCACATGGCTTAAAGTCTTCTAAGTCTGAGACCAAGGCGTTGCCAAAAAGAGTAGGTGAATTTTTAAATCCCTGAGGGAGTCTGGTCCATGCATATTGTCTTCTTTGGTCTGTTAGTGGGTCTTCCCATTCAAAAGCAAACAGTTTCTTATGTATCAGGATGGTAAAGAAAGCATCTTTTAAATCAACCACAGAGAACCAACCAGCGAATGCTGGAATCAAGCATATAGGTATATGGGTATAAGGTATATGGGTTAGGCATAACAGCATGTATAGTAATTGTAGCTAAATTAACAAGGTGTAAGTCCTGAACTAGCCTGACAGAGCCATCAAGCTTTGGAATGGGTAAGATTGGCGTGTTCCAAGGGGATTGAATGGTTCTTAAAATGCCTGTCTTTAAGAATTTGGTAATATGGTCTAGAATTGCAATGGGGCGAGGATGACTTCTCTGCCGGAGATGAATAGGCACTGCCAGAGGCTTTACTTGAATGACTAATGGTGCATGGTGAGCTGCATGTCCTGGTGGATTATCTTCTGCCCAAAAGCGCTCCATTTCAAACTCCTGCCAGGTATCGAGGACTTGAACCTCTTGAGACACCATTATACGCCACATCTCATCTGTAGGGTGTTTCATTACTAGTGTCATACTGCCTTCTTCAAATGACAAAGTTGCCCCCATTTTACATAGCATATCATGACCCAACAAGGGAATGGGACACTCGGGCATATATAAGAATTGATGTTCAATGTCTCTCCCTTTTAGGAGCATCTCGGGGGTTTAAAAAAAGGGTGGCAATTTACGGAGCCATCAGCCTCTTGTACATTGATGACATCATCAGAAAAGGGAGCCAATAACCTAGTAACTACCGATTGAGATGCCCCTGTATCTACTAAAAAGGTCACATTATTGCCCCTATCTTCATTTGGACCAAGGGTTCAGGGGGGGCTTGACTTAAACCCAGTCCACTTCAGTCCTCAGACTATTGTTCAGCTGCCGCCAAGCCTATGGCCTCTGCTTGTTCTTGAAATCGGCCTCGGCCTCTTCCTTGGAATCCATATGGGCAAAGCACTCTTCCTCTTCCTTCTCCCTGGAAATCATATATCTGGACCTCTCGAGTCAAATGCCCACGGCCTCTCCCTCTACATTGTCTGGACATGGACAATGTCCTCTTCTTCCAGCTTCAAGCCTTCTAGGACAGTCACGCCCAATGTCCCTCTTCTTTACACCACCTATATTGGTTTCTTCCCAAAGTTCTGGAGTTGTTTGACAATGTAGCTGCCAGCAATTCAGCCTTACATTGCATCCTACCATCCTACATTAAATGGCCACTCATTTTCACAGTACTTTTTAAAGTCACCTGGATTGGCCTGAGGGTCACCATAATCTCCATTAAAACCTCTCTTAAAATTCCTTAACATACATTGAAGAGATGTCCGAGGGACACTTCCTCCACCACTCATTGTCTAAGATACTGCCACTGACCTGCAATGGCAGATGTTCCAGCGGTCACCAACAGGAACTGCAATGGCTTAACCACCCACACAATTCTAGGGTCAGTTTAGGATACACCAATCCCAGACCCAGGGGGGTTATCAGGCCCCCTCTTCCATTCACAAAGGGAGTGGGGCTGAAAGGTCAAGTTTCTTGCCTGCAGGAGTCTTCTCTTCAGCTGGTGTTATTTCTTCATTTATTTTGATTTCGTTCAGGTTCTTGAATCGGTCGGTTGTCTACTGAGTACCCCTGCAGTGCCGCCTGCCTCCTTCCAGAGAAATTGTCTGTGGTGCCTGAAGGTTCAGTGTGACAGCCCCAATTGGCACCGGTTGATCCGTGCTATCCTCAGCAAAATATCACTCTGAGTCCTGGCGGAGTCACCATAGATGTTACAGAAAATCATGAGACTCAGACCTCGGAATCAAAAGAAGTAGTTTATTTGCGCAAAAGGTTCAAAGCAATATAGCCTTAGCAACATCTGAACATCTCTCTCATGAAAAAGCAAGAATTTATACACTTCACAAGCGGAAAGACATAGAAATGTAACGTAAAGCATTGATTGGTTACATGATTTATAGCCTCACTGTTGCTATGCTAAAAAAGCTAAAATATCTTGTTTCCCCCCCCCTGCTCGTTGAGGTTACAGGTGTCTTGCAAAGCATCTAAGTTTCCAACAGTTCGTTTGTGGTTACCTCCATATTTGATCTATATATGTGAACTTGAGATTTGGCATTTCCCATTTCTTTGTTTCATAAATACTACTATCTAAAGAGTAATCTTCTATGATCTTTCTTTATGTTCTGCATCACTCTATGTCCTTTCTCACTTTATGTCTTGCTTCACTTTATGCCTTGCTTCACTTTATGTCTTGCTTCACTTTATGTCTTGCTTCAGCTTGAGATATATGGATTTCAACTCAACATGTGGGTTGGGGAATTCTGGAAGTTGAAGTCCACACACCTTAAAACCATGAAGATTGAGAAACCCTGCTTCTATTTAGCTTAAAATATATTGGCAGTTTCTTCCTCCATCAGAGTCCACTGGGCATTTATCAGCTCTGGTTAACACAGATGATCAACTCTGTAACTACAAAAGGAGCAGACTGATATACTGTATATGTTACCAATAGAAGAGAATAGGTAGTTCAGGGTTGAACTGTGACGTCCTTGATGCTTTCTGAGCTTGGTAGTTTGTTTGCAGACATAGCCAACCAGATAATATCAGTGCAAGCATGTTTATTCCTTGTTTATATAAAGTAGTTTGCCCTGTCAATGTTGGTGGGGGTGTGATTTTCTTCTTGGTAGTTCCTTGAATAAGGAACTACATTGAAGGATATTTTCTGTTTGATAGTTTTCTGTGTCAATCTCTGCTTAATTCAGTTGGCTACTGAAGAGGATGTGTTCTGGTTGGTTGGTTTGCTGCCTATCTTTTTTATGGTCTCTTTTGAATGGTATGTAAATGTGTCTGGTTTTTATCTCTATGTGCCTGTTGGTGACTGATATGCCTGAGTGACAAGCTTCCAGGAATACCTTAGCATTTTTGCATTTAGCTTGGTCTAAGATACTGACAGTTTCCAGTTGAAAATATGATTCAGACTACATGTATTGTGAATAAAATGAGATTGAGTAAAATGACAGTAGTGACATTTGTGTAAATTACTTTCTTCTTAGGCCAGCAGTAAAAAGAACAAGAATACATGAGTTTTACATGAGTCTCAAAAGTATCTTGTTTTACTGTTTCTGGACAGTGAAGCTAACTAAATCAGTAGATTTTTTTAATCATAACAGATATAGTTCTTTCTTTTGTTATTCTTTTCAACATTTGTTTCTCCTTATTTTTTTTTGTAACCTTGGAAATAGGTCATTTCGGTTAGGTACTTTTCTTAATATTCTATTGCATTTCTTCATAATCTCAATTTAAGACTTACTAAATATGACCATTGAAGCCAAAATTATAATTGGCAATCACATCTGTAATAGTTATAGGAAAACTTTATCCTTTGTTTATATAACAACACAAGGCTGCTGCTGTGCTTTTAATATCATTTTTTATGATCAGTTCATATCTTTTGGTGACCAGAAGACATTGTATTTGTATTTTTCCACTTGTAGAAACTTAATGTTTTGTACATGTCCTGCTTCTGTAAGAATTATTTTCTTAGATTCTGGAGACCATTAGATAGGTGGACCCTAGTGAAGTGACAAAACTGCCTCTTTACCCGAATGAGTGAAACGAATGAATGAATGTCCAAAATTTTCCACTGTAATTTCCATGAATCAGTTCTAAATGGGAAATAGTTTAATTGCTGAAATATTTGTAACACATCTCTTCTCAAATAAACCTTGTTAAAGAGACTGCTACCCATCCCTCTCACTTGCATTTGCAGCTTATTACTGGAACTATCAACAAGGGACAAATTTGAGGAGTTTTCTAGCTGAGAAGGGAAAGCTTAGATCACTCTTCCCTGAATACCAGAGTAATACCAGACTTACTCCAGAGTAAAATAGAGAAGTACATTCTGAATGATTAATATAAGATGTAGTTAGACACTTGTTTCAAGATCTTTTCAAACATTGTTTATTTTCTACCCCTCCATGTTAGAATGGCCTTGGAATAAATTTAATCATAACAACTTCTCTCTAAGTAGTCCATGTTGTTTTCTTGGCAACAACATGGAAATTGTTTGCCACTGTTTTCTGCTGGGATTTATTTTTAAGTTATAATTCAGGCTACAGCCCTGGAATTTTGAGCCAAATTCAACCCCAACCTTTTTGAACATCCGTCAAACTCAGTTCTATAGTGTTCAGACCTTGCTATAAATAGAAGAGAATAATCAACGTTAAGTTTCCTACAGAAAATAGGATACAGTTATTGATCTTCCTTGACTCAGAGAGATTAAGTACACTTAATGGGGAGGTTAATAATTGTGAGTCCTCATGCTTCAATGCAGGAGGATGTGCTTCATTTTGTAGATATCAAATAATTAGCTTAGGACATGTGTGTCAAACTCGGCATGTCACATTGCTCTCACATGACGTTTCACGACGTTTTCCCCATTCACAGAGGTGGAGTGGGTGTGGCCTGGCCGTGATGCATCTGGCCCGTGGGCCACCAGTTTGACACCTCTGGCCTAGGATAATACATGGGAAGAAAATAATATCCTATTAAACCTTATTGAAGATGCTATTTGTTTCAGATACCTATTTAATTGCAGTGAAGCAAACAAATATTTATTCCATAGCCTTTGGAAACTTCAACTTCATTAAACACAGAGGCAGAAATCAATTAAAAATGTATGTCCTGTTGGCTAAGAACCTTTTCCTTTTTTTTAAAACACTCAAATTTGTAGAGCTAATTATGCAAAATTAAAAAACAAACAAACCAGAAGAACTAACATCCAAGTCAGCCTGCAGCGAAAGGATTCACAGTAATGAATATTTTGAAATATGAACGTTTTCAGAAGTTTTGTGTATATTAATAAACGTGTGATTTTAAAAAACAGTGCTTGTGATAAATTATACTTATAAGTGTGTCAGTCAGGAAAACATTTTATTTCTTTCATATCTTTCACTTTGTTATGTCCTTAGGAATTATAATTCATGAGTGCATAAAACACTTAAAGGATGCTTCATTTTCATAAGCTTCATTTTGGCTATCAGAAAAGCAAAAGAAAAGATGAAATAATGATCTGGTATATCAGACAAATAACATTGACATCCATCAGTTACAGTGCAGTGTTCCATAGAATCATCTGAACTGTTACCCACAAAGAGTAGAAAATATATAACCCTCCTTAAAAAAAATAGAAAGTGCAAAAACCAATTAACTTACAGTAATATCATTAGAACAGTTCCTTGACTGGAATTTCTTTTCCAGTATAAATTAATTGAATTTGCATTAATTAAAAAAGCAAATCACTATTTTAGGCAATATTAAAGCCAAAAAATCCTGATCACACCTTCATTAATTTTCATGGTTTCTCTAGGATTCCAAGCACATTACAGACAATGACTGGCTGTATTATCATCATCACTCTTACTTTACATATTTTTGAGTAATTTTTGTTGTGAAGACTGATCAATGAAAACATGAATAATTCACAATCCATTGTCATTTCAGATAAACAATTTTCTTAGTTTTATTGGGAAATATTTTTCATTTTGATTTAGAACTACTGTGTAGCCTACAGGTAATTCTTGACTTACAACTATTCAGTTAGTGACCATTCAAAGTCACGACGACTTTGAGAAATATGACTTACAACCAGTCCTCACACTTACAACTAACCGAGCATCCCCACACAATCACAATTTGGTTGCTTGGCATCCAGCATATATTTAAAATGGCTGCAGCACCCTGGAATCACATGATTGCCATTTGCAACCCTTCCAAGTGGTTTCTCATAAGCAAAATCAATAGGAAAAGTCGGGTTTGCTTAAAGACCACATGATTCACTTAGCAACTGAAATGATTCACTTAACAACCATGGCACAAAAGGTCATAAAATTGGGCATGACTCATTTAACAACTACATTGCTTAACAAAGGAATTCTAGTCTCAGTTGTGGCTGTAATTCACTTGAAGTTTCCAAGTAATTGAACTAACATGGTACCATATTTTCTTTGTCTTTGCCCCTCTCTTAGAAGTAGAAGCTTGTCTCTTCAGATATGGGCGAAGTGGAGCAAAGAGCGACAACAGGATCTCGGCTAGGAGTACAGGAGAATGCTGGCATCAGTACTCTGGAACATGGACAGAAACTGCCTTCAACACCTACAGGAAAACTTATTTCTATCAAAGTCCAAATGCTGGATGATACACAGGAAACATTTGAAATTCCGGTAAGGTGATATTCTGATTCTAGGGTTCATTCTTGGCTGGGGGTGAGGGAGGTGCAAAAGGTTCACCCAGGCAGATCTGCCTTTAGTTTTGTGATTTTGTATAATGTGATAATAGTCCACATACGAGAGCACTATTAAAAATCTTAATATTTAAAAGGTAGTTAAAATTGCAATAGGGATACAATATTTCATATGTTCCTGGTATCAACACAAACTATTTAGGGGGAAAAAACCGTTTTTTAGGCTGCTATTAATTATCTAAATCACAATCTTTTAACACTAACTGAAACTGTCAGTTGCAATATACACTACTATAAACTAATTAAGAACTGAAATAACTGAATAATTAGCCTCACAAAGAAAAAAAACTAATACTAACAACTTCAGTTATTTCACTTTAACTATTCTATAGATACTCTAAAGGTAATTTTGATCTTACATTTTAAATCTTAAGTATTGTAACTAAATAAGGTGATTGCATTCTAATATTAGTACATAATTAGTGCATTACTTGTTTGATTTTCTTTATATATTTTGAGAATTTCTTTGTAACAGAATGTGCGTATCTTTAATTGCCTGAATGAAATAACTGGTTTTTAAAAATTATTTGTACATTTAAATCCATCTTGTCTCTAGCAGGCTGTATATAATAATTTTCTTTCACAGTAGATCTACAGCAGATCTGTGAGTTAATATAGCTGGAAAAATAAATGTAAATATTTATGTTTGGGAAGTTAGGACTGACTTTGATTAAGATGCATATTATCTATATGAGAGGGATTTCTGAATTGCTAAGATGTATTCTTTTATATTCTCAGTTACAGAGAAAGCATCCCTATGATAATTGCTGAGCCATGCAGAATTAATCAAAGAACTAACAGATTTTATATCTGTTTTAAACAAACTCAGCTTTGGTAATCATGTTGTCATATTATGAAATTTATTGTCATTTTTAATTTGTTAGTTATATGATCCATTATGGCATAAGATTTTAGACTTTAATCTCTATCTCAATTAAATGTTATGCTCAAACAATCATCTGCAAAAAACATAGCTGATGTATTGATGAATTACTTGATCCATTTTCATTCAGCACTCATAACGACACTCACTTATTTATTCTCCTACATTAGTCAAGCAAAAGTCAACAATTGTCATTAGTAGAAAGTCTGTGTTCCTTGTACCTTGATCAGTTCCTCATAAATTCATTCTCCTGATCTATAAGTGAAGAATTTTTTTTCTATTCATAAAGAATCTTCTGCATTTTGTCATCCTGAGCAATAGTATATAATGGAAAGAACCTTTAGCTTGCGACATGAACTGGCCGAGAACTATGGTAATTCTCAGAACTAGATCAGTATTTTAATCAGACAAGAACTGTGATTTGAGAGGGGGAGTTTCTTCTAGATGTTCTTCCATTACAGGGTATCTCTCCATAGTGCTCTTGATAGCATCCCTTGAGGACTAATTCCTGTGCTTTTTTAAAGCAAGACTAGGGAGGTGGGAGAAGATAGGATTGATTTAAGTCTGGCTAATGACATTCAGTGCCAGATGAGATGCCATTCTAGTATGTAGGAAAACTCTAGATCAGATTAGTATGTCATGGTTTATGATGATAAATTCCTTTTAAAACTCTTATAGTAAGGGTGAAAGTATAATCAAGCTTTTGTAGCAGTGGACAATGATTTTGAGTTAATTTTAGAGAAAAAAACCTCTTCTCAATCCCCAATTCCTATAAATAAATGCTCCAGGACAGATTGCCTTCTTTGGGTATGCACATCTGTAACAAATCTATCCTTTTAGTATCACATTAAAGTTCTCCACCGCCAACTGTTCAAACATGCTTTTTGCTGGTTTAATTTTTAGTAACTCTCCATATGGATTTTTGAAATCTTCTTTGCTTGAAGTTGCTTGAACAGTTGCTCCAGTGTATCAACTGTTACATTGTATGCCAACCTAACAGTGCTATTGAAGACGGATACTTTCTAAATTGATTGAAATAAACTTAGAAAGTTTAAGTACATGGTTATCCATTTGTGGGATCAGTTCAGCATAAGGCATCAGGAGCAGGGGTGGGCTTCAAAAATTTTAGCAAGGAGTTCTCTGCATGGTTGCTGGGTGGGTGTGGCCATGGTGGGCATGGCCTCCTGCACCACATTGGGGGGGGGCATTTTGCTCTCCCTGAGCTCCTGAGGCTTTTTTCGAGCCTCCAGGAGGGCAAAAACAGCCTCCCCAGGCTCCGGAGCCCTCTGGAGGCCAGAAACAGGCCTGTTTCTGGCCTTCCCGAACTACCAGTAGGCTCATTTTTCACCCTCCCCGAGCCTTCGTGCGCGCCCTGCGCTTACTTGCATCTAAAACAGGCCACGTGGGAGGGGAGGGGCGGGAAGCCAGGAGTGGGATTTGGGGGTTCTCCAAACTGCACAGAATGTTAGCTAGAGGTTCTCACAAAACCTTACGAACCCACAGCAGTCCACCCCTGATCAAGAGTGTCAAGTCATTTTAATGTAATCTTTTTTTTCTGTCAGATATTATGGTAGCTAGGCTCAGTAGGTGTTTTTGTTCATGTAGGTTTTCTCACTCCCTATCCTCTACCTGCCCTGTCAAACTTGAAATTCTAATTTGGCAAAACTATCAAGCAAAAATTTGTGAAAAACCCATAAAGCTATATTTTAAGCTTTCTCTACCTGTTTCATTGTGGTGTAAATTGATTCTCACTCTTACTTTAGACATGAACAGTAAGTCAGGTTCCATTTTTGTTTATCTTGGGCTTTATTTCACCACGCTTGAAAGATTACTATTCACACTTTCCCAACAGATCAAACATTAAAATAATTATGAAAGCAGACCTGAGAACAAGTTTGGCCTATGAAATTGAGAATAAAATCATTGACAATTTTTCCTGTTTATAACAAGGACTATGTTAATATTAATTCTTCTTAGAACTACATAATAAATTTTCTTTAAAGATTGATTTTTCACTAAAAGTTAATTGTCTCACTTAACATGCAGATAATTTGTGCCGTATCTTTTAAAATGTCAGTAAAAAACATGTATAATTGAGAGGTTTGATTGTTTAGCTTCAATAGCTAAAGTGGCAGCATTGTTTTAAATAATTTTATGGTCAGGGATGCATTTCAGAATTGATGTGTAAAAAGGCTTCAATAATTTTCTGTTGTTATCCCCTCTGATTTCTTTTATGATGATTCTAGCTACTACTATGGACAAATTATTGTTCCCATGCGCCTGAAGGAATGCTTGGTAAAGTCATAAATTAAGATGTAAAATGATATCCATATCATAGGATGTATCTGGCACAAGAGATTGTGGATAATTTTGTATGTATGTTGCAGATGAGAAAGATGGCAGCTAAGTAAACTGTAACAGACAAGTAGGTTTTTATTCTCAGCATTATTCACAAACAATATCCGTATTATAGTACAAATAGCAAATGTTAGGTTGAAATTTGTGCCAGTTAGCTTCTTAATGCCAAACAGAATAATAACATGCATAAAATTATCTGACAAAATAACAGCTGCTTTTTAAAAAATTTCTAATCTCTCCCCTTTATCATAAGAATTTGTATCTTCCTCATTTACATGGATTTTCACATGGATTAATTCTGGTTTTTGGTTGTTTTTTCTTGATCCACATATTTCTCATAAAGTTTGTAAAATGGATTGTTTCACATGAATTATAGATATTATTCCTATTATTTGAATAACTTATTAGAATTAGTTTTTCCTTCTTGGTTAGGTTTTTAATCTATGTTATGCTGGATTCTCCATCTAGATAGGAAATTTTCCCCTGTTCAGTCTTTTTAAATTCTACATAGTATTTGGAAATGGCTGCAGTGTTGATATAACACTTGAACATATTCTTAAATGATATCATATTTTTGGATACTAAGCTTGCTCAGGGTTAAATAATAATATTGGGTTACATTCTTGCAAATCAGCAACATTTATATATTCCTGGATATTTATTTTAATTTTCTCCATATAACCTTCATTTCACCTTTTTTAAGTTTTTCAGTGCGCTGTATATAAACATGTTTTATAACCCTGTATTGTGTTATATTACTTTTAAAACCTTTGGATTTGCTCTAAGAGCCTCCATGCACTTGGTATAATACACTCATGAGTAACCTTTTTGGCGCTGAGTACCGAAAGTGGAACATGTGCCTGAGCACTGGAACCACGAAGAGAGCAGCTGGCTAGTGTGCATGTGCGTAGCAGCCAGCTGCTCTTCCAGGTTCCGTCGCATGCATGCACACTGGCCAGCTGGTCTTTATCATTGCCGGAACCCGGAAGAGAGCAGTTGGTGGTGCGTATGCGCTGAGAGGGCTCTGCATGCCATCTCTGGCACAGGTGCCATAGGTTCGCCATCACAGGCATTGTTGTACATGATTTACTGGGCTAAGAATCCTGTGGTGATTTCCCTGTAAAATATATTTTTATGGCAGAGTTGTATAACAACCTAATATTTCAATTTACTGAATAGATCTACCATAAAATTAGTCAGCATCATAAACTGAAGCTATAAGAAGGCTTGCACTATAATGCACTAGGCTAATAAAATATAGTTATTGTAAACACAAACATGCTGTGCTCAAGCAATCTGTTGGGTAGATTATAGGATAATATGATGTTTATACACTGCTAAGATAATAGCTAGGTTTCCATGCTAAACCGTTTTAGCTTGTTTTAGGATGCTGTGTGAATCCAGTGGCATTTCATCTATCAGAATGGTATATACAGAGTACCTTCCTTTAAGGTTTCTGAATAGAGAATCTTCATTTAGTGACTAATTGGCAACTTGATAGTTAAGTGAAGCAGTTACGAAATGAAAATCTGATTGTGCTTACGATTTTATTTCAAATTTTTCTTCGCTCCTTGCTACTTTCTTTAAGTGAACAGGTGAACTCTTTGAGGACATCTTGGTATGGGGTGAATATACCTGCTGTGAAGGTCATAAATGTGAAACTGGTTGCTAAGTTGTTTTTTAGTATCATCATAACTTTGAATGGTAGCTAAACAAGGCAATTGCTAAGTGACAACTATCTGCATAAATATTGTATTTCTGAGGAGGAGAGGGTCTCTGTGTTTATAGAGTGTAGACCCTGTGTGTTTTTTTCAGGTTTCAGTAGTGTTCTTTGTTGTCAATATAACCAACAGCATTTAACAATCACTCAGTACTTCTAGGTTTTAAAATCTCCACTCCTTATTTACTATAAATTATGACAAGATACAAAATAAATACAAATTATTTGATATGCTAGTTGTTTCAGATCATTTCAGGAAATTCCTTTCTGTCCCAAAAACCAAAGCAAGGTTTGGAAAGTTGGCAAAGTATATTTGTTTCCTCTACAAAACACTTTTTAGAAATATGCTGAACTGTGAGAGAAGAACATGTCTTAAAAAAGTATTGGTAGAGCAGAGAAGTGGTTGCTTTCAATTTTAGGGTACTGAACTAGTGCCTGTTCTCCAAACCAGGCAGTCATACAAAGGCGATCTCTTGAGTTGAGTTGGACCTGGAATCAATAGTATAACGCAAATGTAAAATAATCATGGTGATGCCATTGTGTGTGTCTGTTCTTTTGTTGATTCTGAGAATAATGAGAAACCATTAGTTCCTTGACAGCAGCCTGTGTAGTTAGTTTTATTTAGATTAATCCCAGATAAAAGCAACTCGGCACTCATTTCTTTACAAGAGCAGACAGAATGAAGCCCTTTAAGGGAAGGGAAAAAGCAGAAGGATCATGAGCAGTTCATCAGTTTATTTATTTTTTCACTGACTGAAGCTATTATTGGGTTCTCTTAAATAGAAAATGAATGAGAAGGGAATGAGATTCTGGTTGAGAATACAGAAAGAATATATGGAACCATAACTTGGTAAATTGAGACTAGGTCAGGTGTACTACTTAATGAATCATATAGGCTTGGAATGTAAACAGGGTTGTCCCTTATTGAGGGAAGTTGGAAAATACCCTGGAAGAGGAGAGTGGTGAACTACTATATTTTTCGGAACATAAGACACACTTTTTTCCCCTAAAAGAAGGTGAAAACTTGGGTGTGTCTTATACACCGAATGTAGCCCTGCCCACTCACTGGCCTCCACCCACTGGCCTCTGCGTCCCAGCAATTTGCCTCCTTGCAGCAAACAGCAAACAGCCTGTTTCAGCTTCAGCACAGCCTGATTAGCACAAGCAGCTGATTGTCGGTTGAATCAACCTCCCAACCATCAGCTGTTTTAGGCTGCAGGGATTGCCATAGCCTATTGCCGCCTCCGTCACCTGGAATGGGCAGAAAATGGAGCACTTGGAGGCGGCAATAGGCTTTGACAATCCCTGCAGCCTGAAACAGCTGGTGGTTAGGAGGCCAATCCAACTGGCAATCAGCTGCTTGTACTAATCAGGTTGTGCTGAAAATGAAAATGAAACTGAAACAGGCTGTTTGCTTCAAGGAGGCAAATTGCTGGGAGGCAGAGGCAGATTTTTTTTCTTGTGCTAATCAGGCTGTGCTGAAACTGAAACTGAACCAGGCTGTTTACTGTTTGCTGACGAAGGCAAATTGCTGGAAAGTAGAGGCAGATTGTGTGTGTGTGTGTGTGTGTGTGTGTGTGTGTGTGTGTGTGTCAGTGGTGGTTTCCCCCGGTTCGGTCCACTTCACGCGAATAGGTAGCGGTGACCCTGTGACGTCACCGAACTGGTTCTACGTGTCCCAGACCGCCGCCCGCCCCCCACATGCCCGTACTTACCGGTCCATGCGCAAAGCGCACAGAGTGCATTTGCACACATGCGCAGGAAACTTTTTTGGATGTTTTTTCATCAAAAAAAGCTTCTGCACATGCGCCGGACGCGTGCTCCGTGCACCACGACCACGCGTGAAGCGCATGCACCTTTAGAACCAGTAGTAGAGGTAAGTAGAACCCACCCCTGGTGTGTGTGTGTGTGTGTGTGTGTGTTAATCAGGCTGTGCTGAAAATGAAAATGAAACAGACTGTTTGCTGCAAGGAGGCAAAAGCTGGTGCCTCTTATAGTGCAGAGCATCTTATACTCCAAAAAATACGGTAATGAAATTGTTTTATTATGTCTTACACTTTGTCCTATTCTGTTCCAGTATACTATTTGGGAATTATTTGAATATTGATGTTTTTAAAATAATTAAATAAAGCAACATTTCTTCCTAGGGCTATGAGCCTCTGAAAATAATCCAAAAATACCACATATCACTCAACTTCATTCCCAGTTAGATGCCCGGATCATTGCTGGTCTGGTGGAGGCCCCTGGGGAAGATCCTAGGTAGTATGCGCAGAAGCACCTATATTTTAAACCCATGTCCCTCCTGGTTTGTGAAAGCTTCCCAGAAAGTGACATGTGTGATGGATGGACTCTGACAGTGATTAATGCTTCCTTTAGGCGGGGGTAGTGCCCCAGCATGTTAAGGAGGCTGTAGTCTGCCCTCTTCTCAAGAAGCCATCTCTGGATTCCATCTTTTGGATAATTTCTGACCTGTCTCCAATTCTTCCCTTTTTGGGGAAGATAGTTGAGAGGGTGGTTGTGTGGCAGGTCCAGTGGTTTCTGGATGAAATGGATTATCTAGATCCCTAGCAGTCAGATTCAGGCCTGGATATGGAACAGAAATGGCATTGATTGTGCTTTTTTATGATCTCTAGTGGGAATGGGATGGGGTTATGCATTCATCCTTGCTCTACTTGACTCTCAGTGGCTTTTGATACTATTGACCATGGTATCCTTCTAGAGTCACTTTGGGGATTAGAAGTAGGGGGTGCTACTGTGTGCTATCCTGGTTCACTTCCTTCCTCTGTAGCCGCTCTCAGTTGGCATTAATAGGAGGCAAGAGATCCAGCCCTCACCCACTGCTTTGCAGGGTCCTGCAGGGCTTGGGACTCTCTCTGCTCCTAGTCAGCATCCACATAAAGCTATTGCATGAGATCATTTGTCACCATGGACCAAGATATCATCAATATGCTGATGATACTCAGCTGTATAACTCAACCTGTGGTGAGTTAAGCAATGCTGTGACCTCCCTCTCACAGTGCCTGTTAGGGGCTGGATTGGGAGCAATGGGTTGAAACTGAACTCTGTCAAGACTGAGTGGCTCTGCATTTTTTGGTCCATGAAGAATTGCCACCTTTGGTCTTGGATGGAGTGTCACTGCCTCAAACAGACCCTGTGTGTAATCTGGGGGTTCTCCTGGACTTGCGACTCCTGCTTGAAGATCAGGTGGCAGTCATGACCAGGAGGGCCTTTACCCAATTGTGGGTTGTGCACCAATTATGCCCTTTCCTGGACCAATAATCCCTACTCATGGTGTCTAATCTAATCTAAATCTTGTGCCCTAGTCACTTCCTGTCTTGAATATTGCAGTTGCTCTACATGGGACTTTCCTTGAAAACCATCTGGAAGTTCCAGTTGGTGCAAAATGCACCAACCATGCAAAGTGCAAAACCACGTGGTTTTGTGCAGACCTCGGTATGCACATGTGTCACTTCTCATGAGGGAGCTGCATTAGTTACTGATTGGCTTCCAGGTGCAATCAAGATGCTGATTGTCACCTTTAAAGCCCTTCATGGCTTGGGACCAGATTATCGAGGGACCGTCTCTTGCCGGTCACATCCACCCGACCCACTAGAGTGGGAAGGCAAGGAATGTTTCAGGTCCTGTGCCCTAAGGAGATACATCTGGCAGGACCCAGAATAAAGGCCTTCTCTGTGGTGGTCTCTTCCTCTGGAATGTCATCCCTCCATAAATTAGACTGGCCCCCACTTTGACACTCTTTCAGAAGGCCCTGAAGACATGGTCTTGCCATGGTCCTGGGGACCCAGAGCAGGAAAGAGCCTGTTAAATGGCTGGTAGGAGTGTGTGTTGTTGCCAGGTGGTGGTGGGGTTATTTTATTATTTTATTATTTTCATTTCTTTTACGTTGTGTTTTTATTTCTTGTAAGCCACCTTGAGTTGCCGTGAATGAGTAGGCAGTAATATAAATTTTCCAGATAAATAAATATTGAACTTAAACTAAATTTGGATTCCATTATTTGCCCAACACAGTGTGACAAAATGAGTTCTGTTCATTTAATCTTCATTTTTCTTTTGTCCTTCAAAAAAGCTTGCATTGTTTCTTAATGGCCTTTGTTGTAAAACAAAACAGCATGTTTATCTGCCAAAATCTGAAAAGAGAAAAAGTTCTTTGGAATAGGTAAGGCATGTCCTGATGAAACAGTCAACAACCTAAACCCTACTATACCAATTATGAACAATTAATTATTCTATTCTATGTCTCTATTCCCTTGGACCATCTCTCTCAAATTTCAGGTTGTGCTATATGCTCTCAAGCTTCAAGGTCCTTCCTAGCTCAGTCCCCCTCCCCTTCAGAATCATGTTTGTCACATATTCCTTTGACTGTCACCCCCACACCCTCTGCTCTGTCAGTACTGCCAGCTTCAGCATTTTGCTTGTTTGCTCTTCATGAAAATGTCTTTTGGTTCCCCCATCCCACCAGCCATCTTGATTGTTCAGGAAGCCATGGCCTCCTTGAACTGATCCATATGGCAGTTGTGTTTTTCTTTTCTTTCTTTCTTTAATATTATTTCTGCCACCGAAGCTGCTGACCAGGGGAACTCTTCCTATATGGCCATAACTTCTCTCAGAACAGCTGCCCTATTATTTGGCACTAGATTATTATTTTTATGTCCAGTCAGAATGTTCTTTAAGGCATATTGTGACTGCAAAAGTTCAGCTGGTCAATTAGAGAAGTGAGCAGTTTATAAGTCAATTCAGAGGTTTTGAGGCTGTTGCTCATTGGGAATGTTTAGTATTCTATTCTATTTAGTATTCTATTTTTTTTTCTTTCTAAAAGGTAAAAATGTTGATGCAAAGAAAGTTGTCTATATTTAGGTTGGTACCCCTACATATCACACTGGTCACCTTAAAGATTGACTCAGCCTTCCATCCTTTCAAAGTCGGTAAAATGAGGACCCAGATTGTTGGGGGCAATATGCTGGCTCTGTAAACTGTTTAGAGGGGGCTGTAAAGCACCGTCTAAATGCTTTCAAATGATTAAAATGCATAAGAATCAGCCATTGTTTGCCGAGAGATAATGCACATAATGTTTCCATAAAGAAATATCCCAGAATATGCATATTACAGCCTTAACTGTAGTTTACACATTGTCTGAGCAATATTCATAATCTCCAATAAGTCTTGTGGAATGTGTACTCCAGACAGTCAAACAGACAGACGGACAGAACATTAAATTTATGCAGAGACATAAGACATTTTTAGGTGATAAGTTGTGAGCCTTGCATAAACTGTAGCTTTTGTGGGGTTTTTTCACTAGGTTTTTTTTTTTTTCGTAGATCTTCTTGGGCAGTTTTCGTTGACTTTCCTGCTCAGCATTTTTTAAAATGTATTATTCTCCCCTCAACGTGGCACCTGCATGCTTCCAGCATTTGATGTATCATTAAAAATGCCTTCTCACATTTTGGCAAGTAAAGCCTGATAAAGTTTCACCTTTTGAAGAAATAAATGACTCAATTAACAAGATGAAAAACAGCAGTGTGGTAGCAGACCCTCTTGGTGGCCAAAAAAAGGGATAAAAAAGAATTATCCCAGCAGGGTGTTAATACAGGGAGCGCCATAACAATCAGCAGGCACCCAATTTGAGTGACAGCCACCCAGCAAAGAAGACAGATTTGTCAGCTTGCTGACCGCTGGCTCAAGTCCTTCTCACTACCCTAGGAATAAACTGTTGCTCAGGAATGGTGGGGCAAGCAGTTGCTTGTCGCTGCTAATCTAATTGAATTCTTCCATAAGGCTGTTTTCATCATGTGTAGATACAGGGAAGCGCTTTTTCATGGAACCGCAAAGCCCCACATAGAGAATCAAAATGCACAGGGATATCTGCATGGAGTCCAACATGGAATCCCTTCCCTGGATCGTAACATGGATGTCTATAAGATTTGAAATTCTGATAGTCTTTTATTGGGAATTAGACCAGTGGTGAAATCCAAATGTTTTTACTACCCGTTCTACCCATTCTGTGGGTGTGGCTTGGTGGGCGTAGTGTGGCAGGGGAAGGATACTGCAAAATCTCCATTCTTACCCCACTCCAGGGGAAGGATACTGCAAAATCCCCATTCCCTCCCCACTCCAGGGGAAAGATATTTCAAAATCTCCATTCCCACCCTACTCTGGGGCCAGCCAGAGGTGGTATTTGCCGGTTCTCTGAACTACTCAAAATTTC